>BQNB010013174.1:0-67462 GCA_026074375.1 Tanacetum coccineum | reverse complement strand
TAATTCGGGACCATAAGGAGTTATCATGAGAAAGGTAGCGCCATACCCACTTGAAAAGAAGAGCCCGATTGAGAGCGAAAAGACAGTACTACTAGGTATTTATTTTATATGTTTATGTATTATGACGATTGATATGTAGTTTTGGTTATGGATACTAGTCGTGCACAGGGCTTTGTTTTTTTAAAATACATGTATAATTTTTATTTTTTTCTGTTTTATAAGTTATTTTATAGAGGATTATTGAAATCACATGAAGAGAATAGATTCATTAAATCTTTTATATATTACGTAGCAGATGAACTTGAGGATAATTAGTATTTTTTTTTCTTTTAATTTACCTGTTTTCTGACTCGATATTGTGAGCCAACTAATCTCAGCGAAACTACTCTTTTAGGTAGCCCGGAGACGGCTCAAGTGAACCTCCCAGGCCACAAGGGGACTAATTTTCTCCTTATTATATTCGAACCATTGACTTTCACTTTAGAAAACATGTCAATAAAATAAAGACTTTTTCAGAAATTCGATTGTTAGAATTTTAGTATGTATTAAACCAAAAGAAAAAAAATGCATTTCTTCTAAACCCATCAATAAATAGCTAGAAAACTTTTTTTCTTTATTTACGATAATTTATGTGCCTCGGTGTTTTTATATTTGGTTGTACAACATTATTTCAGGCCGACAATGAAAAATCCATCAAAAAGTGTTCGGGTAGATTTGAGATATGATTAAATAATGTTAAATTTTTTTTGGAAATAAAAAATTGTTTGCGTTCGTTGTAATTTAAAATATAAAGTCTAGGTATAAAGTTATTTGTTTATTTTTTAAAGTTATAATAAAACTTGTAAATTTATAAATTTACACATAACTCCATATAATTTATTTAAAATTAAACCATCAAAGTTTTATTAATTGCCACCTCTTTTTTCAAGTTTTTGTTTTCACAAATTTGACACATATATTTTTATGTGTTTTTTTCTCAATCAGATTTCTCCACCAAAAATTTTTAATTTTGACCAAATTGATTTAATTTTGACTTTTTATTGACCAATCAGATCGCATGATTTTGCCTACGTAGCAAAATCGAGCTATTTGATTGGTCCAATTTTTTCCCTCATAACATTTAATCTCGTACAAAATTGCAAAATGATGTCTTTTATTATATAAAAGGTTTGCCAAGATACAAAAGATGTTACATATAAGCAAAAGAACCCGCGCGTTGCGGCGGGACTAATTTTTTCCCGAATAATTTCTTTTGCGTTTCAGGAGTTTTTTTTTGGCGATGCGTTATGGCGGGGTTAATTTTTAATATTTTCTTTTTTTTGTATGATCCGGGGAAAAAAAATTATCGTTGGGACAGGCTAATTTTTTCCTGAATATTTTCTTTTTTTTGGAACAATTTTGTAAATTTTTTTACTGGAATTTTTGTGTAAGAAAATCGTAAATAGTTAAAAAGTAAGGGTCCGTTTTGTATTTTTTTTTACTTTGGGCCAGATTTTAGGCTATTTTTGGGTTGTTTTTTTTTTGCTAATTTTTTCCCGGATATTTCATTTTTTGTACGCTTCGGGAAAAAAAAAATTGCGTTGGGACGGGTTAATTTTTTCTCGAATATTTTCTTTTTTTGGGACGGTTCGATATCTTTTTATTTGGGCCGATGAATGTAAAAAAGTTGTGAACAATAAAAACTTGACGTGTTTTTTTTGTTAATTTTTTTACGGGATTTTTTGTGTAAGAAAATCGTAAATAGTTAAAAGGTGAGGGTCCGTTTTGTATTTTTTTTTGGCTAATTTTTTCCCGGATATTTCCTTTTTTTGTACGATTCGGGAAAAAAAAATTTGCGTTGGGAGGGGATAATTTTTTCCCGAATATTTTCTTTTTTTGGGACGGTTCGATATCTTTTTATTTGGGCCGATGAATGTAAAAAAGTTGTGAACAATAAAAACTTGACGTGTTTTTTTTGTTAATTTTTTTACGGGATTTTTTGTGTAAGAAAATCGTAAATAGTTAAAAGTTGAGGGACCGTTTTGTATTTTTTTTTACTTTGGGCCAGATTTCAGGCTAATTTTGGCGCTAAGGTTTTTTTTTTTACTTTGGGCCAGATTTTGTGCCACATTTTATGCGAATTTTAGGCTAGTTTGTCGACAAATGTGTATATTAGTAATAATTTTTTTTATATGGCTTATGTGTTGGGCCTCATGTTTAAAGTTTTTTTTTTTTTGCTATATGGTTTTTTTTTTAATATAATGGGTTGTACGTTTGTGACCATATCGATTATTTTAAAGTTATTAGGTATCGAAGATGTTTCCGCGGGTATTTTTTTATCTGAATAAATCGGAACTTTTGTAATATTTTTTTTTCCTCCTACTTTGTGCATACAAATTTAAAAAAAAACAAAAACAAAATAATTAAAAAAAAACCAAAATCAGGCTGGCTCAAAATGGGAGCCCATTACTGTAGCAATGTGACCCACTGTCAAAACGACAGTGGATTTGTCCACAAATGTGTAATATAGTAATTATAATTGCATTTACCGTCTTTGAAGCTTTTTTTCTTATTTATACTTTATATTTTATTTTATTTTTGTTTTGAGGTTGCAGCAATCAAACAACAGATCTATTTGTAACAGTGTACATGGATCATTTGATTGCTTATAGGGCTGTAAACGAACTGAACGTTCAGCGAACATTTCATGAACTGTTCGGTAAAAGTTCGTTCATGTTCGTTTATTTATTAAATGGACGATCATGAACACTATTTTACGTTCGTTTAGTTAAATGAATGAACATGAACACAAGTCACGTTCGTTCGTTTATGTTCGTGAATGTCCGATTAGGCGTTTATTAACGTTCGTTTATGTTCATTTATATGTTTATGTTCGTATATCATATTGTGGAGGCTTTCCTTAGACCGACTCCCTCATAGATTGAATCTCTCTTCGCGTGGTATGGATATTCCGGCCATCTCTTGTTCTTCTTGCAATGCCAATGTTGAATCTGCTAATCATGTTTTCTTCGAATGCGACATTGCTACCGATATGTGGAAGCTCGTTTTTAGATGGTGTGATATTCCTCTTTTTCAAGCTTCTTCTTGAGATTCTTTCAATGATTGGATCATCTCTTGGCATGCTTCTAAAGAGAAAAAACACAGGTTCTATGCTATTACTACTTCGGTTCTTTGGTGGCTTTGGAGATACCGAAATAGCGTCACGTTTAGCTCTCATCCGTTGAGGAAAAGTGATCTATTCGATAATTTCCGTAGTTCTCTTCATTTTTCGTGGCATCACATAGGGACAATGAAAGTTATCTTGGAATGCACTGGCTTATGTATCTCCACTTTCGATCACGCGTAAAGTGGCAATGGTTAGAGCTCTTTGGATTTTTTCCGGAAGTAAGCATTCAAGTTCGCTGGGTTGGCGTACCTGTACGCCAAGGTTTTTTCGTTTGGCATCTTCGTCGGTTTTGAGGATGGTTTCTTCTTCATCTCTTCTCGGGGCTGATTTGGTGTTCATCAAAATCATCCCGAAGCGTAAAACCGTGGCTCGTCTCCGGATAGGGGGGGTTTTTCTTTTGCCGAAGTGAAAACCGATCCGTCGGCCTTCGTGTCAAAAGTTTTTTCATCCCTTTTTGTTTTTTTCTACGTTCATTTATGTTCGCTCGTTTATGTTCGTTTAAGGTTCGTTTAGTTTCTTAATAAATGAACATAAATGAACATGAACAGCTCTTTTTCTTAATAAACGAACATGAACAAGAAAATTCATCCGTTTAAGCGTTCGTGTTCGTTTATTTGTCCGGTTAAAATTAAATGAACGAACATGAACAAGACTTCGTTCGTGTTCGTCCGGTTCGTTTACAGCCCTAATTGCTTACGACAAATTTCAAAAATTCTTTTATTTTTGTTATTTTCTTGATGTTTATTAGTTTTTTATTTATAAGGAAAATCTAAATTTGAAGAAGACAAAGGGCCAGTTATATAGTTTACTAATGTTTAATTATAAAAAGAAAAAAAATGAAAAAATTAATAAAAGACACTTATACCTTCACGTGCCTTATTTTTTTTATATAAAATAGAGTAGCAGACGCTGGAACTTAAAAGTAACAATAATCACCAAAAGAATTACATACATCAAAAAATGGTAAAAATCCCGAGACTTTTAACTGCGAGGGAATCACAAGGGATGAAAAAACTTTTGACCACAAGGCCGACGATCGGGTTTTCCCACTTCTGCAAAAGAAAAACCCCCCATCCAAATCCCGAGAGGCCGAGCACCGGTTTTCAATTCGGGATGGATTTTTGATGAAACCCCAAACAAGTCCTCCGAGAAGAAAGGATGAAAAGAAGAACCCATCCGCAAAACCGAACGAAGATGCCGAAACGAAAAAACCTTGGCATACAGGGGTTTATTTTTTAAAAAAAAAAAACGCCACCCACGAACTCAAACAAGTCCCGAGAGAAGGATGAAAAGAAGAACCATCCTCAAAACCGACGAAGATGCCAAACGAAAAGACCTTGGCGAACAGGTATGCCAACCCAGCGAACTTGAACGCCATCTTTAGGAAAAAACCAAAAGCAGCTCTAACCATTGTCATTTCGCGTGATCGAAAGGGGATACATGAGCCATTCATTGACGCTATTTCGGTATCTCCAAAGCCACCAAAGAACCGAAGTAGTAATAACACAGAACCTGTGTTTTTTCTCTTTAGAAGCATGCCAAGAGATGATCTAATCATTGAAAGAATCCCAAGAAGAAGCTTGAAAAAGAGGAATATCACACCATCTAAAAACAAGCTTCCACATATCGGTAGCAATGCCGCATTCGAAGAAAATATGATTAGCAGATTCAACATTGGCATTGCAAGAAGGACAAGAGATGGCCTGAATATCCATACCACGCGAAGAGAGATTTAATTTATGAGGGAGCCGGTCTAAGGAAAGCCTCCACATAAAAACATTGACCTTCCGGGGGATAAATTTATCCCAAGTAGTAGCATGAGCAAGAGTGGGAAGGATATTTTGGTCAATCCTATAACGAGCATCCTTAACGGTAAAAGTACCTGTAGGATCCCGTTTAACACTTCATAACACGAATCAATCACGGATTAGAACTAGAAAGGAGAAAGAAGGAAAGAGAGATGAGAGAAAAGAGAAATGGATTTATTTAGAAAATGAACAACTTACTCTTTTAAAATAGAAAAGAGTTTATATACCCCGTCGCGTTAATGATTCGTTTGCTTTCTTTAATTGCTTTAAAATCGTTTTGTTTTCCTCCGTATCAAGAGTCAAATTAGCAAGCGCAACACGCTCATCAACACATTCAGCCGCATTTTGATCAACCTGATTTAAAACGGAAAAGGTTAGATAAGATAATACCTTGTCGAGTGAGACAAGAGGTTCCAACAATGTTAGCCCAAATGCCCTTGAAGCTACAACCATTTGTATCGAAACCTCCTTCTTGACCATGATAAGCTTTGTTTTCATGTGCCTTATTTGACACAAGTATCTAACGTTCGTTTGCATAAAGGACCAAGGGTGTTATTCTTTTCCGACTTAAGGATCATGCATGCAACAAAAAAGTTTTTCGAAACGGAATATGCAATTTTAGATAAGCCGTAAGGACGATCCGTGTAATTTACTCTTAAGTTAATAACTTACGTGTTCGAATAAACCGTAAGACATAAGTTCCGACTACGATAAGCTTCGACTTCGTCTACTTTGACATGGTGCGTCTATATGAAAACAATATTTAATTTGGTTTGATTCAGTTTAAACCCCAAAAAGCGTTTCATTAGTGTGTGTTCGGTTTTAAATCGGTTTGGTCCGGTTCTTGGAAGTTTGGACTAAACACAAGATTTTGCAAAACTCCAAGGACTAACGGTGTAGTTTTTCTTATAAACTCTCCAAAAATTTCTCTCCACATTAAATTCGCAAACCTAAAGCATTCAAGATTTTACCTGAAGCAAGAAAGTGAGCGGAAGGTTGTTTTGAGACAGGTGACGATCTGAGGTAAATCTCGTATTATATTTTATGTTTGAAACTATATCACTGTATGTTTTATAGTCAACCGTCTTAAAATAAGTGTCATGTTTTAACTTTTTAAAGCTTTTTTTTGTCAACATAGTTATTTTGGGACGAAGAGAGTACTAGATTAATGGCGTTGGCTAGATAGAAAGTAGGGTTAATTCGTTAGGCCACTTTAAAAACGTTATTGATTCAATGGCAAAGATATATATATATATATATATATATATATATATATATATATAGGGAAGGGATCAAGTGAGAAGAAAAACTAAAATAAGAAGAATAAGAAGGATTTCTAGCCACACATTTCAAAAAAGAGGGAGAATTTCAAGGGGAGATGCATCCTTTTTTGTAGGTGCATCTGAAATGTGTGGTTGTGGTTTCTTCTTATCATTCTCATTTTAACTATTCTTCTCATTTGATCCTTACTATATATATATATATATATATATATAGTAAGGATCAAATGAGAAGAAAACTTATAATAAGAATGATAAGAAGAAACCACAACCACACATTTCAGATGCACCTATAAAAATACACGCATCTCCCTTTAAAATTCTCTTTCCTATTTAAAATGTGTGGCTAGAAATCCTTCTTATTCTTCTCACTTGATCCCTTCCCTATATATATATATAGAGGAAGATTAAAATAAAAAGATAAATATTCGTAAAAAGAATACACTAGGCATGTTTTTTAAAAATGTTTTCGAAAAATTCTAAAAAAAATTCACAAGATAGAGTATGTTGATGCATGAAACTTTTGTAAATGAAGTTTTTCTAATTTTGAGTTTTTGTTCGTTTTTTTTAATGCACAAAAAACGAATTTTTAATGAACAAAAAAAATTTGTGCATCAAAATTTTCAATTTGTTCATTTTGTGCCTCAAAAATTCGTTTTTGACCCCAACTTCTTTTGACTTTTTGCATCAAAAATTTTATGCGAATCAAACTATAAAAAGGTTGAAATTTGTGTGCATCAAAATGTCATTTTTTTTGTGCATAAAAAATATCGATAAAAAACTCGAAATTAGAAAAAACTTCATTCAAAACTTTTTTATGCTCCACAAACCGGATCTTGTGATTTTTGGAGAACTTTAAAAAAAACCATGTGTAGTGTATCATTCTCACGTATATTTGTTTTTTATTTGATCTATACCCTAATACATATATATATATATATATATATATATATATATATATATATATAGATATATATATATATATATATTATGGACCGTTCTTTGCTGAGCCATTTATTTGTAACAAAACTACAGAACCACTCTTGGACCAATAGGAATTTAATATTAATAAATAATTTTATTTAAATAGAAAGGGTATAATAGTAAAATGCATTTTCACCTTCTTTTTAAATTTTCTTTATTAAAAGACTTTTTTTAAACATTATAATTTTCAGAATTAAAAAAATAATATTTTTTATAGTTTTATATTTTTTTCAGCATACTTTTTTTACAGAAAAAATTAGTGCATATATGTTTTTTTTAATATTGTTAATTTCATATGTTTTTAGTGCATATTTTTTTTACTTATAATGGTAATTGCACATATGTTTCTAGTGTACACTCTTTAATCTTCAAACTTTATAACCAAAAACATAAACACATATGTGTAACCTCTAAATTAACAAATCAAGAACATAAATATTCATTTATTTTGTTTGTATAAATAAATTACAATTCAAAAACAAAGTATTATCAAATTCACTATAACATATGTGTACTCTTCAAAAAAAAATACATGCACGCCTCGCGAACATATGTGCGCTCTTCCAAAAACATATATGCACGCCTCGCGAACATATGTGTACGACTTCTAAAATCACAAGTGCATTTGTTAATCATCTCTTTATCACACGCCGTGTTTCCTATAACCAAGCCATCACCACTGAAACGAAATAATAAACGATTATAAAAAAACTGATATGGGAGGCTTGATTCTTTTACTATTTCACCCGTTTCTCTAAAAGTGAGTCATATCATTAGACACCTTTAAAATTCCAATATATTATTTACGCCATGTTAATCCGATAGAAATGATTGGTTAGTTTGTTATTTGTTGTTAGACATAATGCATCACCACCGGCCCAAAACATTATTCTATTTCTTTAAGACTCATTTTCGACAAGTAAGGTTGACCTATCAACTTAGTGTAACCACAAATCAACCAATTGGAGCCCACTTATATATGTAAACTATCTTGATTTAAATCGATCTTCATGACTCAACATTTCAAAGTGCAGATGAAGATAGTAATAAACAGATGATAGCAAAATAGTCAAAACTGATCATTGGGACATCATTATAAAAACGAATTATAAAAAATTCGGATAAAATTCAAAAACTGATAGCAGTTGCAAAAAAATGTTACCGATGATCAACAAATAAATCTTAGTGGATTCTTCATGTTCATCTCAACCCCGTTAATAACAATCAATTTGTCAATTATATCACAGCGTTTTGTCTTGGTTAACCACGAATTATAACAATCTGACGACTGGAGATCTGAACGAGAAGTGATATGTTTTCTTGGTTCGTTCGTGATAGGCTGCCATCACAGATCTACAACCGTTTTTTTTTGTTGGAGATTGTTGTGGATCTGAAAAAAAAAGAGATGGATCGGTTTTTGTGAAGAGAGAGATGCTATATTTATGGTATAATAAAATTCTCACTTTACCCTTAATTTAATTTTTATATCCAAATTAAATTATATTTATTCTTAAAAATGCCATTTTGCATTAATATGTTGTACATTATGTATTATTAAGAGTAAAAAAGATGGTTCTGTAGGTTCTGTATAAAAAAGTGGTTCTGCAAAGAAAACTATAGCACTAACTTATGAGCAAAACCAACTTTATTTTGTATTAGCAGCTATATCTTAGACTACGTTAATCGATACCCCTCTTATAGAGAGAAGAAAGGCATCTCACACCACTCATCTCTTATCCTAACGACCATGTATCTTCCAAACCTTATCCACACTACACATCTCGCGGGACTTTACTCTCCCTCTACTTGCATCTCCATTCTTAGTGACTGAGCTTCGACCAGCGAACCACCAAAATTATACCATGAACGCGCTTTTAAAAATAAAAAACATACATAAAAATATCAATAATCGTAAGAATTCGACTTGTTCTTCTGTATCATCATGAACTTTTCCTCTTCTTTCACAAAAACCTTACACACGGCCGCAATATTGTTGTTGCACATCTTATAAGAACATACATGCAAACCTTCAAAGAAAAATTTTGTATTTTCAATTTCTTATCAAATTCTTTAGAACAACTATGTTTTTTCAAAACTTCTAGGGGGCGGGTCCGGGGGCGGGGGGGGGGGGAGGGTTGGGGGGGGGGGGGGGGGGGGGGGGGTGGGGGTGGGGGGGAGGGGGGGGTGGGGGGGGGGGGCGGGGGGCTGGGGGGGGGGGGGGGGGTGGGTGGGGGGGGAGGGGGGGGGGGGGGGGGGGGGGGGGGCGTGGGGGGAGGTCCGGGAGTTGCGTCGTATGGGGCGTAGTGGTTGGGGTTAGTAAGACTGGCCGGCGAGGGTGGGTTTTGGGTGTATATCCAATTTGGCGCGGGAAGGTTGCTCTTGTCGGGTAGTAGTTTTTTAAAAAACATATATGTTGTTTTTAGAACATATGTGCAAAAATACAATTATTGAAGGAGTGCACGCATGTTTTTGGTGGTTCTGTCAGTTAACCGAACTACTAATTCGGTTCTCGGGTTGGATATGGGTTTGGCACTCCGAACCGAAAACTGAATTCATATAAATATATATGTATATATATATATAACTTATATATGGGGCTAACTATGACTTGATTAATATGAAATAGTGACTCAACGCCACCTCAACGATGACATGGCACACACATATCATGAGAGAATTTCGAATTTTATTAAAAAAAATTGCCCATTGTAAGGTTTGAACCTATGACATTTAGTTAGTATTCTATGCCCCTGAACCAACTTTGCCAAACGCCCATTTGTGTCATACTATTGCAAATAATATTGATATTCATTTAGAAACGCATCCTGAGCTGTTAATCCTCATACACATCTACGCATAGTTAAGATATACTATGATGATGGTTCATATCTCCAAAAACCTAATCCTGATACTCATCTTTATCCAAGTAAAATTCCTTAATCCTAAAGTTTCACAAACACACCTTGGTATACTCTAAATCCTCATCTTTATCCAACTTAAATTCCTTAATCCTAATGTTTTACAAACGTTACCTGGGATACTCCATACTCATATACATCAAGAGTTGCTATACGAAGATGATGATGATGATCTAAATTGGTCATAGCTTGAAGATTATTTAAATATTCAGGTAAGATTCATAGTGATCTTTTTGTTTAATAGTATTCAGTTTCGTATATAAAACTACATACACAAGTTCTATGATCTATAACCTGATTACTGTTTTCTTTTGTATGTGTTTTTTGCATGGAATTCAGGAAAACCCTAAACACTAACTCAAATTAACTATCGATATAACCATGCAAGGTGAAAGAGGTATATTTAACATCTGTAAATCATTTGTATGATTTAATCAAGTTTCAAAAACTAACTGTTTTTTAATAAATTTTGAATCAGGTTTTACGATGATCACACTTCTAGATGAATACGGCACAGCAAATTACCCGAGTTATTGGATCAAGCTTATGCTATTCAACTTTACTCTGATAAGAAAATCAAGGTATGCATATGCATGTTTTTTTTACATAAATTGTTGTTGATGTATGGCCACAAAAATGCTTATGAATTTCAATTTATTTGATTAATTCATGTTCAATGGTTATCAGCTATCATGACTATTTGAGTTATATATTTGTTTTTTCTTGTCATCTATTATCTGTCTTTCTTTGGTATATAACTAACCTGAATGCTTTATCTTAAAAAAACTAAAAGTGAAGATGTTGTTTGGGATTGAATATTTTTTGTAGATATTGGCTTATTTTTTATAATGTAAATTGTCTTTTTTGAAGTGTTTAGATTGGTAACTGTGTGTTGGCTTATATGTTTCTATTAAAGTATCATTCTTAAACAATCGCTCAAGGAGGTGTTTAGAATTGTCACCAGGAAGTGTTTAGCAGTCTTAAACAGTTGTTATACGAATATTGCAGTTACGTGCTCCTTTACCTTCTGATAATGAACTAAATGTTTTTTTTCCTTTCCACTCTGCAGTATGTTGTTGATGCTAACCCAAAAGCGGATAAACTTAAATTTACACATCATTCCCCCAACCAGAATTGTTATGCAAAGGTATTTGAAATATTGTTTAGTGTACTCTGAAGTTTCAGTTCTGAAATTTACACATCAGGTTCTTTTACAGATTAGGTTCTGAAGTTTCAGTTCTGAAATTTACACATCAGGTTCTGAAATATTGTTCAGCGTACTCTGAAATTTACACATCAGGTTCTTTTAAGAGTTCAGTTCCGTATTATATTGTTCAGTGTACTCTGAAGTTTCAGTATGATGAAATGGGTATGGTTTCACTGAGTTATAAAGTTTTGAGTGAGTTATATAGATTCAGTTTGTAGGAATTATTCAGGATTGGTTGTTATTAATAGTACATCAGTGAGTTATTCTTTTTCAGTGGATATGTATTCAGTGGGAAACACAACTTCAGTGTGTATGGTTGTTTCAGTCTGCAAGGGAAGTTCAGTCTCTTTCAGATGTTCTGTTCAGATGCATAAAGATCCTTACCTTAATGTTGTCGAGGAAGTTCAAAAGATGATTAGTATTTTCGATAAGTTAGACACACTGTTAAAGGTGAATTTTGTTTCTTAATATGGATGGAATGAGAGATCAGATTATTTATTTACATTAACTACTGCATGTTTATGTTTCACCTCCATTAATATTTTGTTAGGCATTGGTATCATGTGGACTTACCACTCCTTCAGTATAATCATATTCTATATAAATCAGTTTGCTCTGGTATGGGCCCAAATAAACATGAACATAAAAAATATCTCACCTCCCCCATGGCTTGGGCCAGCGGGATTGGGTATTGTTGTTGTTGTATCAACTTATGATCATAAAGCTTGAGTATTTGACATCATACTATTTGTTTTCTAGGGACAAATTAAGGCTAAATGAATTGCATCCTTAGCATTATCTCTCACTGAAGTTAAACGTAAGCTATGTAGTTCTATCAGTTGTAATAGACAGTCTCCTGTGTTATGACATTGTTTCGTATTGGTAATGTTGCTGATGGTAGACGTGACGATGAGAAGATGGGAGTCTAACTTGAAGAAAATGTGATCACATAAGGTAATATACATTATTGATAGACTCATTGACTAATGCCAATGAATAAAATGAGTATTATTATTTTTCTATTACTCATTGATACGTTTCTTACAATGTGAAATAGGACCAGAACCAATGGAAATTGACTCAAAATCGTCGTCTTCTCTTATTCCCAACTCTGATGTGACCATTCTAGAAGGTCATGCCTCTAAGGTTTGTGTATATCCCTATATCTGAAACTCGCTTTATTATGGTACCTATATTACAAGATTTTATCTTCATCCGACAATAAATTTAAGGTATAATTTTCATCTATCATATTATGTAAAAAAATCACACGCGAAAGCAACACATCTCGCTGGTGAAACTGTTGGGAACATGAGAACAGTGGTAGCATTTAATTCGGAGTCTGAAATATTAAATCTATTTACAACAAGTCTAGATGGCCTGTTACGGAGATGTTTCTGGAAGGGGCAGATAGTGGGAATCGTGTTCGGGGTAGCTCAGTTGATCACCATTTAGAGTGTGGTTGTTCAATGTTCGTTTCAACCATTGATAACTTTGTATTGCTGATTTAGCTTATGAGATTTTACTTTTTCAATATCATATTGGCAGGAGCCCATCCCTGATACACAACTTGTAAGGGAAATTGCGGCTGTTATGCAAGAGTTTACTCAGTATGGGTAAGTTCTTTTTTGACTTAGTATCATTTGTATATGTTTTTATTTTAAAGTAACATTTAGACACATTGGTTAGACTTCAATATGGCTCTTTGACAAAGGTCCCCAACTTTATCAAGTAACTAACTCACTTGAATAGTAATACAAATTTTTGAATAAAATGATTTGTGAGATTTTATGCAGTAAATATATACTTCACACGACACAATGCTCTTGGTGCTGGAAGGATCTTTGCTCAAGGGTGGCCTGATATCACAGAACCATGGGAGTCCCTAACTGTTGGAGTTATGCAACTTCTAAAAGGTACACCAGTTTATTTAGTTGGGAGGATTGGGAAGTTGTAATATAAGAATTATACCTTATGACTTTTATTTGTTCTTCTCAGGTATACGCCACTCAACACAGTAGATATGCTTGAACCGGGTATACGCCACTCAACACATTGTGAAAAATATAATAAGAAGGATGATCACATATTGGAGCTCATGAACCGGGTCAACCTTTACTAAGCAAACCATTGGTTCATGTGAGTGAATACCCCAATCTTTCTTCGCATTGGTAAATAACATTTCAGAATTTTCAATTTTGTGGTTCCTAATAAATCATTAAGGAATTCTAAATAAATAAAAAGTACAAGAATATGATACTTCTGTCTATTAAGGAGTAATTAATTTTAGTGGTTACTACAAAAATGACAAATGCTGTAGCAGAAGTAGAAAGCGCCATATTGGAAGCTTAAGTAGGTATGGACTATCCCTTAAAGATATCTAACGTTTTTTGTTTAATGGAATTCGAATGATATGACATAATATATCATCACCGACAACAGTCACATCCGTTCGGCAAATATTTTAAAATCCATTTATATCTGTAAATATCTTGTGGTTAATTTTTTAGACACCTATGGATCTTGGTACAATATGCAACAATCTCGATAACGGACCCAAGTACATGAATTCAATAGAGGTGCTCAAGGATGTACAATATATATTTTGTCCAATTGTGAAAAATATAATAAGAAGGATGATCACATATTGGAGCTCATGAACCGGGTCAAGACATACTTCATCAAGTACTGGAAAGCAGCAGGGTTACGCATGGAACAAACACCGATTATTGCTGGTAAGAGGTCCATCGCTGTCAGTCTCATGTCAAACAATTCTTGCCAATAAATTTACTCAACATCAAAATGTGGCCGGTTAGTAATCGTAGCATAAACTTCTTTATAAACCGAAATATATGTAGCTACTGGCTCGACTGTCGAATTATTTCAGTCAGTATATGTGCTTTTAGTAAGTTTAATTTTCTGATTTGCAGAGCATTCTAGCTCGAGACACAACAATCGATAAAGAGACTACCCATTGTCTCCACTTGCCAACAATTTTACTTAATTACATCAAAACAAAAGTGGTTAGTAATATTAACTTAAATTTCTTAAAAAATGAAAGATGTGTAGCTACTGGCTTTGACTGTCATGTTATTTCTGTCAGTATTTCTGTATATGCATGCCATTTAAATGAACTTACAGGTTACAACAGAATTCGTAAGTTTGCTACCCTTATTAAAATAAAAATAGAAAGTTTACATGTCACAAAATTTGCTAGCTTTATTAATTCTTATTTTCACATTCATTCTTATTTAATATGCATGCCGTATGGATTAACAAATTTACTCATATTGACTGTTTGAGCTTTTAAGTGCGGATACTACTTCTTTAAGCAAAAAAATTTTAACCGAACTAACCAAATAACCCGATAACTGAACCGATCAACACCCCTACTCGACAGTTATATAGTTCTTCTTTGCTAAAAGTCTAAAACTAATAAAATTTGTCCATTCTATAATTTTGACAAAATTGATATGTAAAATAGGGATGGCAATAGGTCGGGGGGTTCGGAGAGTGTTTTAGTGTACTCGTATCCGCACCCGTTTATAATATCGATATTTGTACCTGCCTCATTACCCGTTGGATACCCGGTTAATATTATTCTTCGGTTCTTCGGGTTTTCAGGCGGGTATCGGGTATCCCCAATTGAACATTTCAGTGTTGCAAAAAAGGCCTACAAGGCCGATTAATCGCTGCCTAGGCGCTATTGGGCCACCAACCTAACCGATTAGTGTAAATCAGTCGAACAATCGGTCAACTGTGGTCAATGGCTGTCAACGACGATCAATGGTGGTCAAATTTGCCAGAAACCTTTAAATCTTGCCGAAAATACTCAAAACTCACTGTAAACTTGTTTTAATCACTTATAGTAGTTGTTTATATCTACTACATGTTTTTTTAAAAAGATCTTGTCATAAAGACCCAAACTCGCCAAAAATACCAAAAAAATTGCCGGAAAAGCAAATCCGATTAATCTCGCCTGACCGATTACAAGCTACAAGGAGGTCGACTGCCCGACTACCAATTTCCCAATTTTTGCAACCTTGGAATATTTCATATGACACAATGGCAGGTATCAAGACTAAGCCACACGAAAATCCACCGACAAAATAAAGCTTAACACCCTAATCTATTCAATTTTTTAAGTTAAAGAAAACAAATACCGTATCAAACGATTTAGCGCTTTCGAATAACTCATGTACAACATCCAAATGTGTTATTAGATAACATAGATACTTATATAAAAAAACAATGGAATAAATTATATATAATATATATACTCTAATTAATTATTAATTATAATAGCAATAAAGTGGGTACGAATTCGGGTAAACAGATATGAGTACGGGTACAAGTAATTGGGGCGGTTATTACTAGAATCCGCCACCGAACTCGTACTTGACTAAAAAAATTTATCAATACCCAAACCACATCTAAACCCACCAATCCGCCCCTAAACCCGACCCAATCAGTTTGGTTTCAATTTTTCCCGTCAGTTTCGAATGCTTTTACGATCCTATATGTAACTAACATCCAAAAAGGGCGACACGTTAAGTATCTGCTATTTCTCATTGTCTTCCCTATACTTATTATATTTGCAAAACAAAATACTTCGTAAAGCATAGCACTTTTTTAAGTTAATAAAATAAAAACTTTATAAGAATTCTTAATTTCTTTTTGTAACAAGTTGAATACCACGATGGAACTAGTTATCGAGGTCAGGCTAGAGATGCTACTGATATCCCAATCCCATGCCATGTGTGGTAGGCTTCATTAATTAACGTTTGGTCCCCCATCATTTAAACTTCATCCACTCATGTGTATTTCCACAAATAATTACAAAGTTTCGATTTTTGTCTTCAATAAAAATCACAACAAAATTATACTTTAAACAAATAAACTACCATCGAATACTTCAGTGGTATTTGCTCAAAAAAAAAAAAACTTCAGTGGTATGATATACATAACCTTTTCACAAGAAGTTTGTGTTTCAAATTTCACTAGGAACACAATAGTAGTAAGTGCAGACCTAAGGGATTATCTGAGATTCACACATACCCGATGGATGTTTGCTATCTAGTGTAAATTTTCGTTAAAATTTTTGATTTTTTTCAAATGAACCTTGTCCAAAAAAATTTATGGCACACAAATACATGTTCGTTTAGTTAGCCCACAAATATACCAAAATAAATGCATGCTTTCTATTTGTTTACTAGTTTTAATAAAATTGTACCTTGTAGATATTTTTTTTTACTTTATTATTGTAAAGAAATTGTGCATTTGGTGACTAAGAGTCTTGAGTCGTGTGCTTGTAAGTTTAAGACCCGCTTTTGACGAGTAGCCGGATCAGGGAAACATAAGATAGAAAATAGGAGCTTAGTGGAGTATAAGAAGATAACTAGGGTGCGTTTAGTTGGAGGAAAACAGTTTAGTTGGAGGAAAACATTTTTCTTTTTCATAAAATGTTTTGTGGAAAACAATGAAAACAGAGATCGCGCTCAAATCATTGTTTTCAAACAAAATTCTCTACAAAACACAAAACATGCATTTTTCAACTTAACAAGGAAAACTACAAAACACATTTTTTTGTTTTCCTTGTTTTCTTTGTAACCCCTTTGTTTTCTTGAGAATGGAAAACAATATCACATGAACGAGGAATCTATGTTTTGTGGAAAATAAATCTCCTCCTTTTTTTAACAAATCTGAAAACACAAAATTAAGAAATTTTTTCTCTAACTAAACGCAACCCTAATATTTGTAAGATCATGATTTTGTGGTAGAATAGAGATAATTGCTTCTTCCTAGAAATATACCGTATAATATAAGGGAATTGAATTATGCTCTTAAGGTTTTGTTCTTAAAAATCTTGTTACCTTTAAGATGATTACATGTAAAAAAGTTAAGAATAAAAATGAAGAGTGACAAACAATGGATTTCAAATGGCAACGTTTTTAGGGTTTAAGAGGATGAAGTAGAAATAAAGTTTTGGAGGATATATCATTACGCATAATATAATACCAGAAGGGTTTTTGCGTAATATGGCGACGGATATCTGGTAACTATTTTTGTGGTAAGCAAATGTTTTTCGTTTAAGTATTTCTTATTTAGCATGTCCCAGATAGTTTATAGAGTAGTAGAGATACGTTTTTTTAAAGTAGAATGTTTAAATTATTAACTAGCAGGGTATTCGCGCTTTGCGGCGGCGGGTACCCTGTAACATTATTTTCGGCGAACAATATTTTTAATTTCATGTTTTCCTTACAACAACATTTCAGAAAACGACAATTTAAGGTTTGAGTAACTTTATGTAATTGGTAATGTTTGATTTATGCTTTAATTGGTTGTAGCTTATTTATATTGTATAATGTGAAAATATTGTTATATTTTTAAGTAATAGGTGTTTTAGTATTAATAGCAGGGTACCCGCACGGTGCCGCTGCGGGTACCCTGTAACATAATTTTCAGCGAACAATATTTTTAATCTATGTTTTCCTTATAACGTCATTCCGGAAAACGACAATTTAAGGTTTGAGTAACTTGATGTAATTTGTTATGTTTGATTTATGTTTTAATTGGTTGCGGTTTTTTTATATTGTACAATGTGAAAATATTGTTGTACTTTTGAGTAATGTGGTGTTTTTAAAGTAAAATTAATTGTGTGTTTTAATGTATTTGTGCATTAAAAGGTTGTATACCTAACTTTCTAACTAGTATTGCTATAACTTAAATGTTATAATTAATTTTTCGACATTAATAAAAAAAAAGTGAAGTAATAATATTTATGATTGTTTGCATTAAAGGTTATACAATACGTTTTAATAGTTGTATTATTTAATTTTTTCAATTAATGAAGAAAGAGATTCTAATCTATATCTTTAGTTGTTTGCATTAAGGGTTGTAGAGTGTGCTAAAAAACTTGTATTGCTTAATTTTTTGTAGTATAGATAATGTAAATGGTTTGCACTTTTATTTTTTAAATTTTAGCATTTAATTAGTGGTTACAAGTTAGGTGAGGTAACAGTTCTATTAAAATATATCATTATTGAAGGGCGTTTACTATATAGTTGAAAATAGATGTTACATTAATTTTCTAGTTTTCCTTTTATAGTAATGTTTTTGGTCTTACAATTTTTAAAACTTTATTCTTTAGGAAGTCTCAAATGCTTTATAATGTAGTATATTATTATTGGTGTCGAGTTTTTTCACAAGGAAATGTCTTTAGCCGTGAATTTAGAAATGTCACTCGTCTATTTTACTTTAGAGGCTAAGGTGTCATAACATCATAACATCATAACACCTTCACATCACCGTCACATCAGCTTTAACATTTCAACACCAACACCCAAAAAAACTTTTGCAATCATAACACCATTTTAACACTTTTTTTTCTTTTTCATTTATTTAAACAAACAAAAACATTTCATTCATTAAATAAAAATACAAATTACAATACTTAAAAAAACATACTAAAAAAATACAAAAAACAATACGCCCCAACGACTAAAATTATTCATCTTCATCTTCACGTTGTTGCCAAATAAGCTCCATAAGGTTTCGTTGAAGACAAAGATGCACTTCTTTATCCCGTATTTCTTTTGCTTTCAACGTTGGACATCGCATCTTTCAATCCAAGTACGTTGCATATTTCTTGACGGATTAGCAAACATTTTGTTTCGGCCATTAAACGCCATCTTTTGATATTCTAAAATCATGTTATACATTATGATGCAAGAATACATGATTCTACGTATCATGTTGACATGGTATTAATGTTTCGGTTGTTGTATTATTTCCCAACGTCCTTGGATAACACCAAAAGCACGTTCGACATCCTTTCGTGCACCTTCTTGTCACCTTTTAAAGAAACTATGTATCTCGTCATTTGCGACCGTAAATGATTTGACGAAAGTTGCTCACTATGGGTAAATTCCGTCAGCTAAGTAATACCCCTTTTCAAACCCGACACCATTTATCACAAACGGAGGTACATGGGCTATGTCATCAAGAAGGTCGGCAAATAACATAGAATTATCTAAAACATTAATATCGTTATTTGCACCTGTTACCCCGAAAAACGCATGCTAAATCCACAAATCGTGCGAAGCAACAACTTTAAGCATAATGTGGAAACCGAGAGGGGGGTGAATACGTTTCCTTTTAAAAACTTTAAATCTTATCAATTATTAAATCACTCTCTTCCGACGGTCTCATAAATATATGGGGGCCGCCTAGTACATCAGGGGGCCGCCCTATTTAAAGGGACCGCCTCCAGAAGAGGTTTTCGGACTAGATCATTTGTATCAAATCACCAATCAAGTTTGACGCAATATGAGAAGTGTCGATAATGAGTTTACAATAACTAGTGCATATTCTACCAATATATTCGCACTCATAATGTTTACTACATAGAGCTACACAACCATGACTAACACAACATAGACAACAATTCACACAATCATAAGCACAATGCAAGTGTAATAGTAAAGAGATAAATGTAAAGACATAAGTAAAGAGGGAGGTAAAAGAAAATGCAAACCGACACGATGATTTATAGTGGTTCGGTCACGAAGCTCCTCTTCGCCCTACTCCACTCCTCGAGTATCCAACTCGAGAGTTACTTCACTAATCAACAAGCTCCCTTTTGGCAGAGAAAACCTTATACCAATGCTACATTATTTTCCGACACTAAGCTAGATGTCGAGTCCTTCTTCGGGTACAACTAAACCTGTTATTTTTATAGCCCAACATAACAAACCTTGTGTTTTATGGCCTAAACACATAAACCGCGTCGCTTACATTATTTTCTGACACTAAGCTAGATGCCGAGTTCTAATATTAGCTAGAACCAATCTACCACTACACTAATGTATTTTAAGGCCCAAAATACTAACCAACCCACAATAAACCCATCCAAATATATACATCATTTGGATCTACACACTACTAAAGATTGGAAGACATGGACTCGATCTATATGTAACAAATGTTACAAATGGACTAACTAGACTACATAACTTCGGATCTTGAAGATGACCGAAGTTCTTCTCTTGCACTTGAGGGAAGAAGGAAAGAGTAGAAGATTGGATCACAATTAAACAAGTTAAATGATCAAAGATTTAGAGAGATTTAGTGAGATCTAAAGAGAGAAAGAACTGAGAGAAATTCGTGGGTTGTAAAAGTAGTTGGAGGTGACCTACTATTTATAGGAGTTGAAAAATAGCATGTCAGTAAACGGCGGTCCCAGATATATTAGGGGGCCGCCAGATAATTAAGGGGGCCGCCGGCCTATTTAAGGGACCGCCCCGACAGACGCTCCTGTTTTTGTCTTTTTGTGGTGACAAACTTGTCTGGTGAAAGTGACACTTATTTTAGGGGGGAAATGACCAGATTTTGAAATTCAAAATAATTACCAAATAAAACATTTCTTTATATTTGTCTCACTGGCACATTATTGGTTGTGTTTGCTCCCGCGTTTTGCAGTTGTGTAAGGACAATTGTACTTGTGTTTTGTTTATTAGGAGCTGCGTTTTGTCTCCTGTGTTTTGGTTCTGCGTTTTGGATATCAAGATGCGTTTGGTTCTGCGTTTGTTCTGCGATTGGATAATTGAGACCTTTCTTGCTTATTGACTAGAAGAGACTATGCCCATTTCAAAAAATTGATTGCGTTTTATCTCAATATTGGATTGCGTTTTGTCTCAATTGGATTGCGTTTTGTTGCAAGATTGGATTGCGTTTTGTCTCATGACTTGATTGCGTTTTGTCTCAAGACTTCCTGCGTTTTGTCTCAAGACTTGGTTGTGCTTTGTCTCAAGACTTCTTGCGTTTTGTCTTTCTTTGAAGTCTGTACTGCGTTTTGGTTGAAAGAAACTCTGCAAAATTTTCTTATTACGTTAACTCATTTTCAAACAAACTAAAATCATAATTATACAACATATCACCTAATCCAAACAAACTATCATCACTTTTACTTAACATCAATAATCATGGTGCGATCTAAATTAATTCCAATTTCATAATCTAATTTAAAAGGGCTAATCTTTCGGAAGACCTTCTAGTGTCGGTTTCGTTACACCGACCACGATGCTGATCTAGATGACTTGCATCATGACAAATAACGTATTCGACTGTATTGTCGGGGTAAAGGATTGGGGTGAACATCTTGAATATCAATTGATGAAGACACTTTTCTCAAATGGGAAAAATTTTGGGAAACTCTTTAGAAAGGAAATGAAGGTGTCTTAATCTAGGTCCAGAACGACCTCGTGTTATCTGACCTATCACCAGAAGATAGGATAGGTTACAATGCTGACATTTCGGGCAACAACATCCCACCCCCCCCCCCCCCCCCCCCCCCCATACTTCAAGGGTTTCCAAAAGATATCTACTCTCTTATCAATCATTACACTGATGCAAAGGACATATGGGATAATGTGAAGATGCTCCTGGAAGGTTCGGAATTAACAAAAGAAGACCACGAATCATAGTTGTATGATGACTTCGAACACTTTCGTCAGCACAAAGGAGAGACTATTCATGATTACTATGTCTAGTTGCCAACTCCTCACGATATGGTAAAACAATCAAGATGACCATGTCCAGAATGCAGTTAAATTCTAAGTTTGTTAACAACATGTTGCCGGAATGGGGTAGATTTGTAACAGCAATGAAACTCAACAGAGGCTTGAGGGAATCCAATTATGATCAACTATATGCTTATCTAAAGCAGCACGAGGCACATGCCAATGAGAACAAAATGGATGTTAGACGATTTACTCAATCACAGTTGATCCTCTCGCCTGATGTTCATGTGACACTAAGGCGTACATTCACAATCATCTACAAATCTATCATCCACATATGTTCCACCACACTTTGCTGACAACTCTCAACTTGATTCGGGACTTTCTCCAATGAATAACTTAATTGAGAATTTAACCAACACACTTGCCCTTTTTACCCAATCATACAAAACATACCTTCCTCAAACAAATAAATCAACTTTAGAACTTCATCAAAATCATAGGAAACCAAACCACAGTTCAAGTCGGCGGTTGTGGTTTGAATGTTAGGGTCATACAGAATAGAGGCCTGGGTAAAATGCAGGGGTGCAGGTAACGACTAGTTATGGGGGTGTTTGACAGTTGTCGGGAATGCTAATCCAGGTCAAGCAAGGCAGGTTAAGTGCTACAACTGCAACAGTATAGGCCACATAGCAAGGAACTGCACTCAGCCCAAGCAACCACATAACATCCGAATACTTCAAAGACAAGATGTTACTGATGCAAGCTCAGGAGAATAGAGTGGCATTAGATGAAGAACAATTACTATTTCTTGCAGGTGGACAAGACAACGCTGTTGATAAAGATGTGGATGAGAAACTTGTTCAGGATTTAGCACTCAATGTGGATAATGTGTTTCAAGCAGATGATTGTGATGCTTTTGATTCTGATGTTGATGAGGCACCTATAGCACAAACTATGTTCATGGCTAATCTATCATCTACAGATCCTGTTTATAATGAAACCGGTCCGTTGTATGATTTGGACATTCTATCTGAGGTACACGGCCATGATCACTATCAAGATGTTGTTTGTGAACATCATGAAGAACACGAGATGCATGATGATGTACAACCAAACTACGTTGTTTACTCACATGCCGATTATACGAGTAATAGTAATGTTGATTTTCCACTGATGATCAGTATTGTAAAGACAAGAGGTGCCAGTTGTACAAAGCAATGTATCTTCTGTTACAAATGATGCATACATGATGATATATAATGATATGTGTGAACCTCATGCCTAGTTTATCTCTAAAACAACACGAAACATAGTAGTTGATAATTCACTAACTGCTGAACTTAAAACTTATAAGGAACAAGTTGAACTGTATAAAAGACGGGTCAGGTTTGAATTAACGAAAAGAGAACAAAAGATTGATGAACAATTAAGAATAATTATCACTGACAGTAACATTAAGGAAAAAAATTTGAAAAAGGAATTTCATTCTGTAAAATTGCAACTTGCTTCTACCATCAACCATAACAAGTCAATGGTAGAAGAAGTTACGTCTTTAAAAAATGATTTTAAACAGAAAGAAAACAAATACCTTAAAGAATTTTTAGACATGAAAGCTTTAAAAGGAAAGGTCAAGGATAGATTATACAAACAAGACCAGTCTCTTCAAACAGTTCACATGTTGTGTAAACCAAAGCCCTATTATAATGAACTCTAAATACGTAGCTATTCGATACTCAAGTTCCCTTTATGCCTCTCCCATGCAAAGCAGTTTAGCTGCTCTATATATATGGTTATCGGAAAATGTCATTAACAATCATGTCTCGGCTATAGTGCCCACACAAGCGGATACCCTAGAGATGCTGAAATCACTAGGAGAAAAATGCATGACAAAATGAAAGTCCCTGAGTGTGTGACTCATAAGGTTAAGATTGCACCACCTGATTACTTGAAAGTGAATTTATTACGAACTTTACACCCACAAAATGACAATTGCACCCCAGAATTTAATATTTTGGTACTCAGACATCATCAAGATAAAAGCTAAGCTCTATAGAGCAGACCTCTGCTCAAGACATCAAAGGTTGACAGTGTATTGCCAAATACACCTGCAACATGGTCCCACGGGTGCTTTTCAACACAAGATCAAGTAAAAATTAACATTTTTCACTAAACAACTCTTTGGAACTTTAAAAAAAACTGTTAACAAGAGAATTTCACCAACTGCGGAATCATGAAGGGGAAATGGGTTTTGAACAAACCAAGGCATGTTATCTCACTGAGGTCATTCCATTTTTCAAAACACTTAAAGAACATTTTAAGGGCATTCAAAAGGCTCTAACAAAAGAAGTTAAAGAAATGAAAGAAATTTTTGAAGAGTTGGAAGCTGAGGTTGACCAACCGGTTGCTACATAGGAATCATGATGAGTTGAGCATAAAATCTCTTATTGCAAATGATAATTTAATTGCTGATTGCTGTTCAAAGATGTGTTTCATGTTGCAACGAATTCTGAGCTTAATGTATCTAGTTTTACTGAAATGCATGATGCCCACACCAGTCTTAAAGCACGTTGTCTGGAACTTGAAGTTGAGCTTTCTAATTTACGTGATAAGATTCAAAAGGATAATCATGATGAGGTTATTAAACAACGGTTTTCTTTCAATCTTGAGGTAAATCATTTAAATCTGTAGTTAAAATATTAAAATCTTAAAGAAAGTTTTGGGAAATGACACATTCTCACCCAACTTGACGATGTTCTGATTTTGACTATGCTTTTGTAATCGAAAAGATGAAATTCTCAATTCTATGAAAAAGCAACTACCATCAAAAGGTTGAGAATGTAAAAATCTCTCAATTAATGGATACCGTAGGAAGCAGACGTTACACTTGATTCAGGACCTTAGACTTAGATCACTCAATTACTAAGAAATTCAAGATGTTATTTAAGAACAAATGAGCTTTTTGGGTAGAAATGGAAGATTAAGAGCATTTCAAGGATTATATGATTTATTAAGTTACGCGTGCTCCAAAGCATCTAGAAGAGGACAATTGCTATTAACTGTAACAATGAGGAGTCTAAATGTCCAAATACATAATAAGCTATCATGTGTCATTAAGGATAATGTTAACACTAAAATTCTTGCACCAGGAAAGTTTTGCCTACAGGATGTTGAACTATTCCCCCTCATAATAGGAAAATAGGGAAGTACATCTAGTTTATCTCAAACACCTTAAGGAAAGTGTAGAAACTCTTCGCGAGATTGTAGAGGAAGCTAAGGTTGAAAGACCATTAGATAGCTCACTTGCTTCAGCTTGCCGTTACACCAAACACTCTTAGGAATTGTTAGAATATGTGATTGACACTTGTCTAAAAGCCCTAAATACACGAGATAAAGCATGCTTCTACCTCTTTACCTAAGAAAAAGAAAGTCACTTTTTAGGAACAATGTGCAATGTCAAACAGTAACACCCACAAACTGTAAAGCAACTGAACTGTCAGAAGACTAATGTCCATGTGCCTCCTTCTATAGGAGTAATCAGTTGCATCGATGCAGCGGATCATAGCTAGGAGCAATACAATAAAAATAGGTCTTGCCGGCTTAGAGTGTCAAATGAGAAGTAGAGAACACCCTAAGACAATTAAGTCTAGATCTAAAAACTTCGAATCGTGTTGATTCTAGTATTAGCGCTAAGCGTACTATAATTAATTTGAATTCTCATTCTATTTGCCAAACATGTAACAAATGCTTAATTTATGCAAATCATGATATGTGTGTGGTTACTTATTTTGCAACTCGTGAAGGCCATTCTAACTTTTGTAAAATGTTGTGCGTAAAGTTAAGCAAGTTTGGAAACCTAAGCAAGTCAAGCAAGTATGTAAACCAACATGCAACATACTAACCATTGTAGGCTATCAATAGATACCCACAGGAAGAACATTCATGTTAGGAGAACAGTGCCCTTTAACTAGGCTCACTAAACCTAACAAAGTGTTAGTGATTGCTTATCCTAACCTGAGGGAAACCAACCACATATTGGGATCCAACTTCCAAACTTCCAACTTCCGTCTGTTTTCAAAATACCAAGTCGTTCAGATCGTCCTTTGTATTTGGATATCTGCTTTCAAAACATATGACAGGGGATCGCTCGCGGCTTAGGAATTTCGTGAAAAAGTTCATCGGGACGGTTAGATTTGGGAATGACCACTTTGGTGCTATCATGGGTTATGGAGACTACGTTATTGGTGAAAGTGTGATCTCCAGGGTATACTATGTGGAAGGACTGGGACACAATCTGTTTTCTGTCGGTCAATTTTGTGACTCGGATCTAGAAGTTGCCTTCAGGAAGCATTCTTGCTACGTTCGAGATACGGATGGTGTTGAATTAATTAAAGGTTCTCGTGGTTCTAATTTGTACACTATCTCGATTGAAGACATGTTGAAGTCCTCTCCAATTTGCTTGTTGTCCAAAGCCTCCAAGAACAAATCATGGTTGTGGCATCGGCGTTTAAACCACTTGAACTTCGGTACCATCAATGACCTTGCAAGAAAAGATTTAGTTCGAGGCTTACCTAGATTGAAGTTTGAGAAAGATCATCTCTGCTCCGCGTGTCAACTAGGAAAGAGCAAAAAACATACCCACAAACCCAAAACTAAAAACACCAACTTGGAAGTTCTTAATACCCTTCATATGGATTTATATGGACCAATGCGAGTTCAAACAATTAATGGGAAGAAATACATCTTAGTTATTATTGATGATTATTCGCAGTTTACTTGGGTTAAGTTTTTTAGATCGAAAGATGAGACCCCAGAGGTTGTCATCAAATATCTAAATAAAATACAAGTCGGTCTCAACAAAACTATTAGAAACATCCGTACCGATAATGGCACAGAATTTGTCAATAAAGATTTGACTGATTATTATGAACGTGTCGGCATTTTTCATCAAAAGACAGTTCCGAGGACTCCACAGCAGAACGGCATTGTCGAAAGACAAAACCGTACACTTGTTGAGGCTGCTAGGATAATGCTGATCTTTTCCAAGGCCCTGATGTTTCTATGGGCAGATGCTGTGGCTACTGCATGTTATACCCAAAACCGATCCCTTATTCACACTCGTCAATGCAAAACCCCATATGAGCTGGTGCATGATAAGAAGCCTGATCTTACCTTTTTCAGAGTCTTTGGTACTCTTTGTTACCCTACAAATGACTGCGAAGATCTTGGAAAATTACAACCAATAGCTGATATTGGAATTTTCGTTGGTTATGCACCTAGCAGGAAAGGGTATAGAATCTACAACAAAAGAACCCGTGAATCTACAACACAAGAAACCGAAAAATCATGGAAACTATTCACGTTCAATTCGATGAGCTGTCTAAGCCTATGGCTCCTGTGCAAATTAGTACAGGACCCACACCTACATTTTTGACTCCTGGACGGATAAGTTTAGGGCTCGTACCCAATCTGGTCCCTACATCACCTTATGTGCCTCTAACAAATAAAGAGCTGGAGATCTTATTCCAACCGATGTTCGATGAATACCTAGAACCTCCACGTGTTAAAAGACTGGTTTCTCCTACTCCAATAGTTCTAGTTCCAGTCAATTCAGCCGGTACACCTTCTTCTACTACCATTGATCAAGATGCACCTTCTCTAAGTCATTCACCGTCATCTTCGACATTACAATCTCCAAGTTCACATCAAGGTGTTGTTGCTGGATCTACTATCATTGAAGATAATCCTTTTGCTCCCATTGACAACAATCCCTTTGTAAACGTGTTTGTTCCGGAACCTAGTTTTGAAGCACCATCATCTGGGGATGTCAGTTCAGCGGACTCAACTCATGTATCTCAACCACATCATCATCTCGAGAAATGAAGCAAGGATCACCCGCTTGATAATGTCATTGGAAATCCCTCTCGACCGGTATCCACCAGAAAGCAACTTGCAAACGATGCCTTGTGGTGCTTGTATAACTCTGTACTGTCCAAAGTCAAACCAAAGAACTTCAAATCTGCCATAACTGAAGATTGTTAGTTTCAAGCCATGCAAGATGAGATTTACAAATTTGATCGACTTCAAGTATGGGAATTAGTACCACGACCAGACTGTGTCATGATTATTGCTCTCAAGTGGATTTACAAAGTTAAGCTTGATGAGTACATTGATGTTCTAAAAAACAAGGCTAGGTTGGTGGCCAAGGGATATCGACAAGAGGAGGGTATTAACTTCAAGGAATCCTTTGCACCAATTATACACATCGAGGCTATAAGAATCTTCATAGCTAATGCCGCCAGTAAGAACATGACTCTCTCTCAAATGGATGTTAAGACAACCTTCTTTAATGGCGAGTTGAAAGAGGAAGTCTATGTTTGTCAACCAGAGGGTTTCGTTGATCCAGATCATCCAACACATGTTTATCGTCTGAAGAAGGCTCTGTATGGTTTAAAGAAAGCTCCTCGGGTGTGGTATGACACTTTGTCACGGTTTCTTCTGGACAACAAGTTTTCTAAAGGTACAGTTGACCCGACATTATTCACTCGGAAAACAAGCAAACATATTCTTGTTCAAATATATGTAGATGATATCATATTTGCCTCGAACGACCCTAAAGCATGTGACATATTTTCCAATGAGATGAGTTCAAAATTCCAAATGTCAATGATGGGACAAATGTCTTTTTTCCTTGGATTACAAGTTTCTCAAAGTCCCGGAGGCATTTTTATTAATCAATCAAAATTTTCTCTAGAAATATTAAAGAAATTTGGGATGGATTCGTGTGACCCTGTTGATACACACATGGTGGATCGACTTAAACTGGATGAGGACCCTTTAGGGATTCCAGTTGACCAGACTCGGTTTCAGAGTATGGTCGGCTCTCTAATGTACCTCACTGCCAAGAGACCCGACCTTGTATTCGCTGTATGCATGTGTGCTAGGTATCAGGCATCGCCTACCAAAAAGCACCTTGAAGCACTTAAATGGGTCTTTTGGTATCTCAGAGGAACCATTAATTAGGGTCTTTGGTATCTGAAAGACACCGCTATGGAACTAACGGCCTATGCAGATGCGGACCATTAAGGCTGTCAAGATACACGAAGAAGTACGTCAGGAAGTACTCAGTTCCTTGGAGATAAATTAGTTAGCTGGTCATCAAAGAAACAAAAGAGCACTATGATTTCCACTACAGAGGCTGAATACATTGCCATGTCTAGATGCTGTGCTTAGATACTTTGGATGAGATTAGAGCTTTCGTACTATGGTTTTACCTTCAACAAGATTCCCCTGTATTGTGACAACCGCAGTGCTATTGCTCTCTGCTGTAACAATGTCCAGCACTCCCGATCAAAGCACATTGACATACGTCATCATTTCATTCGAGAGCAGGTTGAGAAATGTGTGGTTGAATTGTACTTCGTGACGACGGATTATCAGCTTGCAAACATATTCACAAAGGCATTACCGAGAGAGCGGTTTGAATTTCTACTCCCGCGTCTTGGTATGAAGAGTATGAATCCAAAAACCCTTAAACATCTTCAAGAAGGAGAAGAGGAGTAAATGATGGTCTTCATATATCCTATGTATATTTGTATATATTTAAACACAAAAACAAAATACAAAAATATAAAACCTATAAAAACCATAAAAATAAAAAAAATAGAAAATACCAAAAATATTTTTCAAGACGTGTCTTCTGTAAATCGATATGTCACACCCCGCCAAGGCGGAAACACAAGGCGTAACATCATGGATATCATCACAACACAATGATGTCATCAATAGAGAATCACTACATGCATAACTAAATATAAAAGACACGATGTGTCATGACAATACCGAAAACAAAGAAATCTTGCATTAATGAAAAAGGGTCTCATTAATACAAAGACTTAACATGACTCACAAACCTAAGAAATCAAACATCATTCAAGAATAATCCAATGAACAAGTACGAAACGAAAATCAGATAATAAACTCCATATGCAATCCTAAGGTCTCTCTAGCCACTTTTAGCTTCAAAACCCTCAACATGCTCACCTGAAAATGATGCTTAAAAACGTCAACACAACGGTTGGTGAGAGTCATAGGTTTACGACACACAATTCAAGCTTTAAATAAATTACTGTGATTATAAAAAAACAGAACATGACAGGACAGTTAAGCTAACTATTATACAGGCTAACATGTATTCATCCAAAACAACCAAATCTAGGACGGAACATGTCCCACGATCCAAATCGTAAAGCTATGGGTAGAATCATCACCCGAAGCCAAAGTCCATAACATTGGGTAGGAACGTTACCCTCGATCAAAACCATAACATTGGGTAGGAACGTTACCCCCGATCCAAACCATAACATTGGGTAGGAACGTTACCCCCGATCCAAACCATAACATTGGGTAGGAACGTTACCCCCGATCCAAACCATAACATTGGGTAGGAACGTTACCCCCGATCCAAACCATAACATTGGGTAGGAACGTTACCCCCGATCCAAAGCCATAACACTTAGCACATAACATATAATAGCTTCATAAAAGTCCATGCGTCATTTAAACCACATAATCATAGCAATTAAAACATTTCAAAACATACTTTGCATCATTTCCATCCCAAGAAAACATAGTAAAATGGGACTATGAAACTCACCTGATGCTCAACTACTTGACAAAATCTTGCACACAATCTAAACACAACAAAACACAAGTTACACTCGGTTAGGCTAATGCCCAAGCCAATGTAACAATCATATGATGGACTTCTAAACCTTACACTAAGTTTATGATCCTTTATATACTTCTCCCAAAATCATTTTCATACTCTATATGACTTTAACCATTAACTTCCAACTTTCCAGTTTTCGGCAGAAATTTATAGTCAATTTATGACCACAAATAAAATACTAAAACACCTAATTGATGGTTCTCCTTACATCTCATAGCTCCCCAATAAGTTGTGAGCTACTGTGATTTTTTTAGAAAAAATAATACTAAGTGGAACTATTTTATAAAAATTCATCATTACAAAGTACTCAGATTCGGATCTGAACGCACACCAAAAAGTTTGACGTCCTTAAAAATACTTAGAAAATGTTTTATCGCTAGCCCTTCGAACTGGAGTTAATAGACACCTAAAATATGACCCATGATTTTTGGCTAACCCCAATTTGAAATTTAAGTAGGGGTTTTACTCCCCGAAATCAGACCAAAATCTGACCCGAATTTACTGTTTTGACAACTTTTCTTGTGAAAATTATTTGACTAACTTTCCTACCTCAAAACCTTTCGGGGCCAGACTTTTTGGAAACTAGACTCTCTGAACTTATCAATAGACATAAGATTCATAAAGAAAAACGTTACCATCCTTGAGATATCCATCGAACAACATGAACTAAAATTCTGCTCAAACCTAATTCCTATTTAAACGCGATCCAACCCTAACCAATTACATCAATATGATCCTAATTAAACCCTAAACACTTCTAATTAAGTTTAACATTATTAATTTACAGATTTTATGAACTCTAATTTATCCATCACTTTATTTTTACATGAATTAAAAAGAAAATTAAAACAATTAGAGTTTATGAACATACCTAAAACCTTCGATTAGTTAACACGAACCACCACTTGGATCTTGAATAAAAAGAAAACTTTTTTTTCTTTTCTTTGATGTTCGACCGGCCAAGAAAACAAGGAGAGGGGAAAAAGGATTTTGGTTTATATAAGAAAACCCTACAATTTTAATCCTTATCAAAAACAAATTTGTATTTTACTCAAACTTTTTTTCCCTTTTCCACCGATCGGTCAAACATCCCTTTTATTTTATTTATTTTTATTATTTTTTATTATAATTACACAAAAACCTATAAATTTTTGATATATATAAAAACCTTTAATTGTATTTATAGAAACCTATAAGACTAAACTAAATTAAATAACTATAAATTAAATTCATTTCTAAACATATATTTTATTTTCTAACTTATTACTACTAAAATCCATCTATCTAAATTTACTAATCTCACGAATTCCTATTATTTAAATACGTAAATACATAATACGTACACATCAATACATACACACATAAAATTATACCATCATTTTCATTGTCACCAAAATGTGAACAAAATGAAAAATGCCCATAACAACCATAACCTCAATCACAATGAGACGATCACACTCCTTGGATTGGTTGCCAAACTCACATAAGATCACATAACCACATAATCGATATAGTACATAATGAAGCTCAAGTCAATACTAATGGTTGACTAACCTGCTCAAAGCATAATTGTTATAGTATCCCCTCCTTATGGAAATCTTGTCCCGAGATTTAACCACTAGATCCACCAGCATTAGCAACAAACAGTTGGGGATACCTAACTTTCATATGGTCCTCGCACTCCCATGTAAACTTAGGACTATACTTTGAATTCCAACGCACTTTAACAATCTGAATCATACTCAACATTTAAAGTCTTAACCTCACGGTCCATAATCTTTACGGGTTTCTCGACAACATGAAGATATTTGTCGACCTTGATCTCGTCCAATGGCACATGCAAGTTAGCATCCACCAAACACTTTTTCAAATTTAACACATGGAATGTGTCGTGTACCTCTCTCAATTCCTTAGGCAACCTTAACCTATAAGCTACAAGGCTAATCCTTTTAAGGATTTCAAATGGTCCTACATATCTCAATGCCAACTTACCTTTCTTTCCAAACCGCATCACGCCTTTCAAAGGTGACACTTTCAGTAACACTTTATCTCCAACCTCAAACTCTAGGGGCTTGCGTCTATTTTCAGCATAGCTCTTTTGATGATCTCTTGCCGCCTTGAGTTTCTCCTTGATCAAAACTACCTTATTGGTCGTACCTTGTACCAACTATAGGCCCAAAAAACTACTTTTCCCTAATCTCAGCCTACAGAATGGGCGACCTACATTTTCTTCCATACATGCTTCAAACGGAGCACACCGAATGCTCGAATGATAACTGTTATTGTAAGAAAATTCTACTAACGGTAGGTGAACATCCCAATTGCCACCAAAATCTATCACACACGCCCTTAACATATCTTCCAAAGTCTTAATCGTACGCTCACTTTGTCCATCCGTTTGAGCATGATAAGTTGTACTCATATCTAATCGCGTCCCTAAAGCCTTTTGCAATGTTTGCCAGAATCGGGATGTAAAACATCCATCTCGATCCGAAATGATCGACACAGGAACTCCGTCTCGTGCTTGACAACACTAATATATACCTGAGCAGTAGTAACTCTAACAATCATTTTGAAGTCTTTTAAACCCAACAAATAAGCCTACTTGGTTAGCCTGTCGACTATTACCCAAATCATATCATGCCCACTCTTTATCTTAGGTAACTTGGTGATAAAATCCATGGTGATCTTATCCCACTTCCATTCGGGTATCTTGGGTTGTTGTAATAAACCCGAAGGCCTTTGATGCTCTGCCTTTACCTTAGAACAAGTTAAACATTTGCTAACATAAATAGCAATATCCCTCTTCATTCCTGGCCACCAGTATATATCTCAAAGATCATGGTACCATTTATCCGCTCCAGGATGTACAAAGTACCTAGACTTATGAGCTTCGTCTATAATTATCGTTCGCACACCTCCTATTAACGAAACCCTTATACGGTCTAAGAAGTATACACTCCCATCTTCTCTCCTTTTCATCTGTTAATCCAATCCATGTAGCCTTTCTGCAAGTACGTTCTCTTGCTTGAATGCCTCTCCCTAGGCCGTTAGTATCATCCCTCCTATTCCAAATTAAATATTCATAGCCATTGCCCGTACACGTCTAGGTTTCACTCGTTCCTTCCTACTTAGTGCATCTGCCACCACGTTCGCCTTACCCGGTGGGTAGCGAATCTCACACTCATAGTCACTAAATAACTCAATCCACCTCCTTTGACGCATATTCAACTCCTTCTGACGAATATGTATTGAAGGCTCTTATGATCCGTATAGATAACACTCTTCGTACCATACAAATAATGCCTCCAAGTAGTTTATACGTCTCCTACAATCGTTTGATCATTTAAGCTTAAGATTTTGTTTCCAAGTGATTCAAGCTTAGATTCTCAAGTGCAAGAGAAGAATACTTCTTATCATCAAGTCAAGAAGTATTATAGTTTAGTTGGTGTTTACGTAACATAGTTACGATTGTGTTATCTTATAATTCATTTATAGTTACGATTGTGTTGTATCTTGTAATTCATTTCCATCACTTGTAATTGTGTGTAATAGTTAGACCAGGTTGATCGTGTTAGTGTTTAGGTGAAGTGATATCTCGTTAGTGTAGTTAGCATTTTAGGACTCAAAATACAAGTGTGTGCTAGATTGGTTCTAGCTAAGATTAGGACTCGACATTTTGCTTAGTGTCGGAAATTGGTGTAAGCTACTTGTGTACGGTTTTCTCCGCCTAAATGGAGTTTGTTGACATAGTGAAGAGAACTCTCGAGTTGGGTACTCGAGGAGTGTAGTAGGGCGAAGATGAGCTTCATTACCGAACCATTATAAATCTGTGTGTTGTGGTTTGATCTTTCTAACTCTTATCTCTTGTTTTAAAAATTTACATTATTACTTATTGTCATTTATTTACTTAACTAGATTGTTCATATTGTTTGTACATTGAGATCACATAAAATTGAATCTAACTTTTTATATACAAACGCCACATTAATTTAAGAAGCGATAAACTATTCAACTCCCCTTCTAGTTTCCATAATTGGTATTAGAGGCCAGGTCAAACAAGATTTTTAAAATAAACTAGATTTTAAAACTTAAATCGATCTATAGAATCAGAAAAATATTTAGAAGGGCAATCTATGTAAAGACCACTACTATTTGAAAGTGATGAATTTATTTATTAGAAAAATAGATTCGAAACTTATGTGAAATCAAAAGATCTAGATCTTTGGCATGTTATTATCTATGGTGATTCCCCCTATACAAAATAATCCCGAAACTAAAAAGGATGAAATTGTACAATTTGACAAACAAAGCAATGATCTTAAAAAGAAACTTGCTAAAAATCATGAAGCTAAAATGGTTATTTATAATGCTTTGCCACGTAAGGAATACAAAAGAATTTTTATGTGTAAAACCGCACAAGAAATTTAGGATACTTTATTAATCACTCACCAAGGTAATAGTCAAGTCAAGGATAACAAAATAGATCTTCTTGTTTAACAATATGAACAATTTATGATTCCGGAAAAGGAATCGATAGATAATGTTTTTGCTAGGTTTAATACTATCATTACTAGTCTAAAAGCACTTGATGAAGGTTTTTCTAGCAAGAACCATGTTAGGAAATTTCTTAGGGCACTTCATCCCAAATGGCGCGTAAAGTTCACGGCTATTGAAGAATAGAAGGATTTGACATCACTATCACTTGTCGAACTTATCGGTAACTTGAAAGTATATGAAGTGATAATAAAGAAAGATTCTGAAATGGTCAAAGGCAAAAAAGAACAAAGTAGATCTCTCGCTTTGAAGGCTAAAAAGGAATCTAGTGATGAAGAAACTTCAACCTCCAATAGTGAAGATGAAGAGTATGCTATGGCCGTGAGAGACTTCAAAATTTTTTCAAAAGGCGAGGAAGATTTATGAGACAACTATGTGATGAAAGAAAGTTGTTCCAAAGAAGTAAAGATGACAAAAATGGTAAAAGCGAAAGAAAATGTTTTAGATGCGGAGATCCAAATCACCTCATCGGAGAATGCCCAAAGTCACCAAGAAGCAAAAACCAAAGGGTTTTCGTTAGAGGAACATGGAGCGATAGCGGCGAAAATGAGGAAGAAAAGACTAAAGACGATACATGTCTTGTAGCTCAAGCATCTAATGAGGTAATTTCCGAAACCGAATTTTATAGTGATAATTTATCATCAATAGATGACTCAGAATTAGATAGTGCATATCATCGCTTATGCAAAATGGGATTAAAATTCATTTTTAAAAATAAGTCACTAGAATCTACTAAAAGTCAACTAGAAGATGAATTACTCAAATTAAAAGAAATATGTCTAGATTAGAGAAACATAAAGAAATTAATGTAGAATGTAAAACATGTCAAAACCTTAGTGGGACTAAAAAAATAGATTTTGTAAAACCACAAGAACTTGAACCCAAACCTATTAAAGATAAACCCGTTGAATCAAATTCATTTCTGAAACCTAAACATTTACTTGCAAACAATAGTAACGCTCCCGTTGTAACTAATGACAAAGCGAAAAGGTTTCATAAACCATCTTTGAAACCTGAAGTTGGATTTACCAAACCCGATGTAAAGACAAAAACATGACTTGCAACCTTAGATGAAAATTCCACCTTATGGCATAGGAGATTAGGTCACGCAAATATGCAATTAATTTAATCCCTAGCGTCTAAGGAGTTAGTTAGAAATCTACTTAATCTTAAATTCGACCGACATTTTTATGACGCTTGCAAAATTGGAAAGCAAGCTCATGCTAGTTACAAAGCCAAAAGTATAGTCTTGACGACTAGATGCTTAGAACTATTACACATGGACTTATTCGGTCCTTCCACCATACAAAGTTATGGAGGAAATCGTTATACCTTAGTAATTTTAGATGACTACTCTCGATTTACATGGACTATATTTTTAGGAAATAAAACCGAAGCTTTTGAAATATTTGAAATATTTAGTAAAATGATTCAAAACAAATTAGGATGTTCCATTGTGTCAATTAGAACGGATCATGGGCGGGAATTTAATAATGAAGTACAATTCGGAAACTATTATGACTTTAATAGGATTACTCACAATTTTTCTGCACCTCGTACTCCACAATCAAATGGGGTAGTAGAAATAAAGAAGCGTACTCTACAAGAAATGAGTAGGACTATGTTAAATGAACAATCCGTTCCACAAAAATATTAGTGTAACGCGGTCGATACATCAACTTATATAATTAATAGAATTTCAATTAGACGTATTCTAGGAAAAACCCCATACGAATTATTAAAAGGTAAAAAACCTAACCTCAACTATTTCAAAGTATTTGGAAGCAAATGCTTCATTCTTAATACAAAAGATTATCTCAACAAGTTCCACCCAAAGTCGTACGAAGGTGTCTTCCTAAGATATTCACAAAATAGTAAAGGTTATATTATTCTCAACAAACAAACAATGAGAGTCGAAGAATCCTTAAATGTGATATTCGATGAAACTCCTCCCCCACCTAAAACATCACCTTTAGAGGATGATGACTTAGTCGAAGAAGAAGCTATTGAGGTTAATAAAACAAGACCCTTAGGCAATGATGTCGAAGATAAAATTTAGAAAGTAATGAAATCATAAATATTAAAGAATCTAAGAGTCATCCACTAGAGAATGTTATTGGTAATCTAAATCAAAGAACTCTTAGATCATAAGCTCAAGACAAAAATAATTTCTTTTGTTTCCTTTCAACCATAGAACCTAGAAATATAAATGAAGCTTTAAAAGATGAAAGTTGGGTAGTTGCTATGCAAGAAGAATTAAACCAATTTGTAGCAAACGATGTTTGGGAATTAGTCCCAAATCATAAGAATATGACTATTATTAGAATTAAATGGGTATATAAAAACAAGCTTGATGAAAATGTAACACCCCCAAAATCAAGTAGCAGCGGAATGGTAACAATGGGGTGCTACGTCAAAGTACAACAATCAAGATATAGGAAACGACCATAAATGGACGTTTAAGACAAGATTTCATTCGATGCCATAGCAAAATATCAGAGTTTATACATTAGGTCCCATATGTTTTAAAAGTCATAAACATTTCAAGTACATATTTAATTAAACAAAAGCTTCATAATACCAAAAGATGACTTAAGTTTTTATAAAAGATAGAAGTTTGCATTAAATATAGATAAACACAAAATCCATCTTCATTGATATCTGTCACGACTCCCGTCTAATCTTCATACTCTAGGACATGAAATTACATGCTAAAAGTCAACACAAAGGTTGAGTGAAATCATAGGTATGTCGGTAGGGCTGTAAACGAACTGAACGTTCAGTGAACATTTCATGAACCGTTCGGTAAAAAGTTTGTTCATGTTCGTTTATTTATTAAATGGATGAACAGAAACCACTATTTTAACGTCGTTTTTAGTTAAATATAATGAACGAACAAGAACACAAGTCACGATCAAATCATTTATGTTCGTGAACGTCTATTAGCGTTTTTATAACTTCGGTACTTATGTTCATTTTATTACTTATGTTCTATATCATAACTTTATAATTTATACTTTTAAATTTGGTACGTTTAATTAAAACAGCACTTATAAAACATAACATTTTGCATAATTTGATAATATTTTATGTTTTTTTCTACGTTCATTTATGTTCGATCGTTTATGTTCGTTTAAGGATTGTTTAGTTCCTTAATAAACGAACATAAACGAACATGAACAACTCAATTTCCTAATAAACGAACATGAAAACACATAATTCGACAGTTTAAAGCGTTCGTGTTCGTTTATTTGTCCAATCTTCATACCCTAGGACCTGAAATTACATGCTAAAAGTCAACACAAAGGTTGAGTGAAATCATAGGTTTATCGGTAAAAAGGGTGGACCACAAGATCGAAGTAATAGTAGACTCTGAAACACATTCAGTAGTCCAAAACGTTTATTATTGCACTAAGCTCATGACCCCGAAGCCTTAACTAGATTTGTGCCCCAATCAGAATATAGGATGCTTGCCAACAACCTAACACCTCTCAATGTTAAATGCACCTTGATCAAACTAGTGACCCAAGGAAAGGTGGGGATTGTCAGTCCCGATAGATCTATCCACAACACTCGCGCTTACTACAATAGCAATTAACGGTTCATGATAAATAGGGACTTCACGGCAATAAGGTAACTTAGCAATAATATTCAGGCAGTAATCTGGATAGCATACACTTTGTAAACACTTTGAAAACACTTAGAAAAACACTTGTGTCCAATAGTAAAACAAGCAATGTAATTCACCCCGTAGATTTTGTAAAACAATCACGTAGTAAAAAGGGGGCTATGAACTCACCTCGAGTGAATGGTAATCAACAAGTATTCACAATAGAAAAATGTGTCACGAAGGAATCCGAAGGCAACCTAATCCAATATAGGTCGTATAAGTACTAAACACTTTGATTATTTATAGGTCGTATAGCTCATCATACTATCGTTCGGGCTATCATAATTAAGAGGTCATGTAGTGAACGTATGAGGAGCTAGGACACTTTAAATCGTAAATCCAACAACTCGTCGATACGCCACCCCGAAGAGGCCTCATTATGAAATTCCCTAGTAATATAGTACTTTGATTAATACCACATATAGGTCTATATAGTTCAATCACCATTTAATTGTTTTGGTAAAATTGTGTTTAATAAGTAAAAACGTTTATAATTACCGTTTTAGTAAAACTGGCGTAACTTTCGTGTTTTAAGTCCGATTTTGACGTTTCTTATGCCCACGCTTTCGTATTAGGACGAGTTATCATAATTTGACATTTTCATATTTTTGACCCTCTGATGAACAGTACTTTTTACTGTTCACACCAGTTATAAAGTTATTTTTATAGTTTTAATTATCGTAAAACCCGTAAACGTCATATTTTATTCGTTATAGCTCCGTTTTTAGTGATTCTTTCGAGCACGTTCTCGTAATTGAAAGTTCTACTTATTTATGAGGTTTACAAAAATAATTATTTCTGTCATGAACAGTAACTTTTATAAAAATAGTTTTATAAAAGTATTAATTATCGTAAACTCACAAAATTCATAACTCGTTCGTTATTAATTGAAAAATTACGATTCTTATCATTTTGGAATCCTAAAAATATGTATAATTTGTTAAAAATACCAAACTTGCTGTTTGAATAATTTTTATAAAAAGTTTTTATAAAAATTCTTTTACGACTCCGTTTATTAACGTATAACTTGTTTTTACCGTATCTTTTTCGTTATTAATCCGTTTTTTGAGTTTCTTACCTTTTGGAATCGTCATGAGACGTACTATCTTTATAAAGTATAATCTAACAGTTACAAAATATGAACCAAAATAGCCCCTATATATCTTTTGGGGTTTATTTATATAACTTTGTTTTTTATATACTTTTTAACTACAAGTTTATACTTGAACTTTTTATACTTTAACAAACATGTTACCATACTTATAATTCCTTTATTCCATGATATTATCAACTACACAACATATGTAAAAGTGTTCAAAATCATAACCACAAGTAAGTTATCCATTTAACATGTTTAAAACCCTAAATGGTGATTTAGTTATATAGAACATGTAAACACATAAAAATGATAAAAGTAAAGACATAAAGGTTTATAGATAACCTTATAGTGATGCAATATGATGAACAACAAAGTCTAAACTCTTGTTTAGAGACCAAACCCCAGCTTGCAAAATCAAAGAAACCCTAAAATCAATGAAACCCTAATCTTCCATTCTTTGTTTCAATACTTGTAAATGGTTAACCAAGGCTTGCAAACACCTTAGTATATCTTAGAAATGATGTGTGATGGCTTGTATATGTTGAAGAAAAATTTGTATGGATTATGTAAAGGGTGGTTTGTTTGCCGTGGGTAAAGAGAGCACCAAAGAGAGAGTTTGTGTTGATTTTTGGTCAAGAGAGTGTATGTATGTTTTATCTCTTCTAGTATGCTAGTATATATATGCCAAGAGTTAGTCAAGACCACTTGTTGAAGACCAAGACCAAGGGAAACATGGGGAGGGAAACAAGGGGAGGGTTTTAGGGGATAGTCTTGGTCAAAATGTGTTATAGTCTTGGTTCTTTAATGAGCTAGTGATGTACAATGAGTTAGTAAGGTTTTAGTGTGCTCCTTGTCTCCCTAGGCTGCCTTATACACGAAATAGGGGGAGGGAAATGGCTAGGAAAAATATCTTTGATATTTTGTGTTCATTTCATGCATTACTTGAAGCTATAGTGTATAAAGGTTAAGTGTAGATGTAATATTTGTAAAGTGTAGTGTGTAGTTGATTTATTTAAGGTACAATATGACTAACAATGATAATTTGGGTAAAGTTTAATAAAACTTTGGGTATTGGGTATAAATGTGGGTATTTGTTGAAGCGTAGAAAAGTTTTGGTGAAGCCTTATGGTCTTGATTGGAAAAGTATGGAACATGCCATGGTTTTAAGGAAGCTTGTCTAATATCTAGATATTTTCTTGCTTTCTATCTATATGTATTTCGTGTATATATGTATGTAAGTAATATATTGTATAAATTTTTGGGTATTGGGTACACTTGTGGGTATTTGTTGAAGCGTAGAAAAGTTTTGGTGCTTCCGGGTATGCCTAAACTTAATTTATAGTGAAACGTAAACGTTTTACGTAACCGACAAAAATAAACTATAAAAAGTTTATTATTACTTTTGTAAAAATAATATATTGCTTGCTTGACGAAAACTTTAACTCGTTTGGTGTCCGTTTATGTTAAGTGTTGATTTTTAGCTTACGCGATTTAACTTAACTATTAAAAATAAAAGTAAACACGTACGAGAAAAAAATAATAATTAGTAAAATAGATGACATCGTAAATGACCTGAAAATACGGAATGTTACATCAATGGTATATATTTAAAGACCAAAAAGACCTAGAATGATAGGGGGGACGTTGGGCACCAAGAGGGTTTTCGGGAAGATCTTGGTCAATGTTCCTTGATATTTTGTAGATATTACTAGCATATGTAGTTTAGAAGTTGTAGTTTTAAGTGTAAGGTAATAAAACTTGTAAAGTGTATTATCTAGTTGGGTTCTCTATGAATAAATTTGGCTAACATAAGTTACATAGGTGAAGTTTTATAAAACTTTGAGCATTGGGTATAAAAAAATGAGTATTCGTTGAAGCGTAGATAAATTTTGGTGGTTCCGAGAATGCCTAAATGAATTAAATTGCAAAACGTAAACGCTTTACGTAACCAATAAAAATAAAATACAAAAAGTCAATTATTACTTTCGAAAAAGATAAAATAATGCTTTTATCGTTTGTATAATGTTATCGTATAAGTAGGTTAATCGTCTTGTAAAATAATATTTATAAATTTAAAACTCATATAAATATTATATAAATGATTCAAAAAAAATGTTTCGCCAAAAGTTTTATTAAAAACGAACCAACACTATTCATGTCAGGAAATAGTGTATAAAAATCATATTTCTCTTGTTTTATTCGTTAAATGAAATTTTTTAGCTTACGCGTTGTAATTATGTGATGAGAATTAAAGTAAACGCGCACGAGACTAAAGAAATTAATAGTGAAAAAAAATGACGTCATAAAATGACCTGAAAATACGTAATGTTACAGTCTCCTCTGGTTAGAAGAGCCTTGTCCACCTTGCCACTACCTTTGATCTTACACTCCCTGTTGTCACCCAACTGTACACTGCCCCCATCGCATTCCAGAAAATCAAAAAGTATATCTAACCTGGGTGTCATGTGGTATGAACATCCTGAATCCATGATCCAATCTAGCAAAGCCTGTGGGCTCATCGCCATCATTACCTTAAAATTGCCATACGTTGAACCACTAGAGCTTGGTTGCTCACCTTTCTTGACGTAACCTGTTGACTTCTTGCGATTATTCTTCGGACAATTTCTCTTCAAGTGATCCTCAGATTGGCAAATATAGCACTTGAGTCTTTCACCTCGAGACTTTGATCTTGACTTTCCCCTTGATTGACGTGAATCCCTACGATCAGTTCTTCCCCTCACATATAAACCTTCACCATCATCCCCTTCGCCTTAGACCTTTTTTTGATTTCCTTTGAATTTAGTGTGGCCATCACGTCCTCCAAAGTCAAAGCTTCTCGTCCATAGAGCAAGGTATCCACAAAGTGTTCGTATGATGCTGGTAAAGAAGTGAGTAATAATAAAGCAAGATTTTCATCCTCGAATTTTACCTCAATATTTGCTAAATCAAGAACGATTTTGTTGAGCACATCTATATGCTCGAAAATCTTTCGTCCAGCCGGCATGTAGAATGTATACAACTTCTTCTTCAGGTACAACTTGTTGGCCAATGACCTTGTCATGTACAAAGTCTCGAGCTTTGACCAAACCCCAGCTGCAGTCATCTTCCCGGTAACCTCTCTCAAAACCTTGTTACCAAAACACAAAATCACGGCACTGTGAGCTTTTTTGTTTAGCCCAGCTTTCGTTTGAGCTTCCATATCCGCGGGTAAAACCTCCAGAGCTGCTTCACACCCATGTTGGATTAATAAAGCACACATCTTGATCCTCCATAACCCGAAATCACCAGTTCCATCGAATTTTTCGATGTCAAACTTGGCTCCCGTCATTCTTTAATCCCTTCGTTAATTTGCTAAACCTTGTGATAAACCTTCACAATCACAAAACAACAAAGTCCCTTGTGTAACACCCTTCGAATTATATAACTATGAATAACAAGAATAATAATATAAACTTTATTATTATTATTATTCAATGATAATATTATATTACCTTGGCTTTTCCAATGATAAAATCGATTATAATATTATTGTTGTTCCTGTAGTATATTTTATATATCAATATACTAAACTATTTCTCTTGTTCTTCAATATCAAGACACAAATAAGAAAAGAACCAACAACGTAGCACAATCGACTTCAATAAACCAAAAAACCAACAAACCCTTAAGCCTCCTACACACCGGACAATCAAAGGACTCAAGAAACCTTAACTGCCAACGTCAAACCGAACTCAAGAACCCTTTAAGATGATCGAACCTAGCTCTTGTTTAGTCTCCAACCGAGCTCTTGACACTACTTGTAGGAATAAACAACCTCCAACCCAAGAACTAGAAGCGGAACCGATTTCTCGAAGTGTATTGACACACCTACAACAACAATAATAACATAACAGAAAAATAAAGAACGAGAGCACAAGATAATAAACCCTAATCGAATGATTAGTATTGAAAGAATGATGTGACAAGATCCCCTCCCCCCCCCCCCTCACCTCCTTTTATAGAGATAAGGGGTGAGAACAAACCCTAAAACACATAGGCTGGACTTGGGACACAAGTTAACCCACGACAACTTAATACTTGACTACCCTGGACTTTTGCTAAAATAAAGACTAAACATAACAACTTAAATAAAAAAACATAAACTTAAATAAAATACGACAATAATTTAGAAATAAAAATACGCCGCCCAGGTCTTGTCTTTTAAAGCCTCAATCTTCGTCGCGTCTTTCGGATTCATCCCGGTAGTGTCGAAAGTAAGAATCTTCAAATCTTTGTTTCTTTTTTGAATTTCGCAAACCGCGAGTCTAGCCGCTAGCTCGCGATCTATTGATTCTTTTTTCGCTTCACGGTCCAACAATATTTGTTCTTGCATCAATTCGGTTACATGGGTTTTAGATGAACCGGAAGTGGCGGATGAGCTTGCCGAGGAACGTTGACTTTTTGACTTTCTTGGAGCCCCGGATGGACGCGGTATAGCATCGTCTCTAAACATTTTGGGGTCTCCTTCGGTTACCCGTCCTCAGGTTCTTCGTGCTTGTGTCTACTCGGGGTTTTGCCACTTATATTTATCTCTCAAAAAAATCCAAGCACTCCGATGTCGAAACTCACTTTTATTTTGATCACGAAACAAAGTTAGTACCCGGGTATACAAATTTTCTTCATTTTCGTCACTTAAAAGGTTTGTTTGGTCGTAAAGCGAGTTAAACTTGCCAACATCTTTATTCATCGGCGTCCACTTCCCCGTCAACATATTTTTATTTCGCACCTTAAAACCTTCTTCCTCGACACGCTTGTTGTATATGGCGATAATTGTGAACCAAAAAGTAACCCTCGATTGGTCGCTCCCATTTCTTGGATCTTTGGATATTTCGATGAAACATTCCGCCAAAAGTTTTTCCTCGTCTTGGGTCCAAAAGACCCGATCGGTTTTAGTTTCCCGAGGTTTTTTGCCCCGAGCTTGTTTTTTGGGGCATGATTTTTTTCAGTTTTGATTGTGAGTCGGGGCAACGTCGCCCTCGTCCTCGGTGTCGGATTGTGGTTCTTAAGACGAATGGGTTAGGAATTGGGTTGGTTGGGTTTCTTGAGACGAATGATGTGGGAATTGGGTTTGTTGGGTTTGTTGAGGAATTTGTGTTTGTGATAACCAAAATTGAAATTGCTCGGGAGTACAATTGATAAACGGGTTTGGGGACGGGGCTTGAAAGTTGGTGAACGGGTTTGGGATTTGTATGTTGGGGCGTGTTGGTATTTGAGAGTTGGTGGAGTTGGCGGATGATGGAGTAGGGGGATTTGACGAAGACGCCAAACGGGATCCCGGACCATCTCGGCTGCGGATCCCGGCGCCAGACCTGAAAACGCTAAACGGGGTGTGGTCTTCGCACCGTCGTGTCGCGTTTTCGGCGATGGCTTGAGCCACCAGCCACCGTACCCTGTGCTCTAAATACGATTCATAGCAAGATACAAAGTGTTTTATGATGTCACTTATTAGGACACTAATGTTATTAACTAAACATGGGACAAAATGTCTTTTATAACATAAAATTTTGTCCTAACAAAACACCTATGTATCAGGACATCTTATCGGTGCTAAAACTAAGATTTTACCCATTATGTTTTCTTCCTATGAAAATATGTGTTAGAACCCGTGAAAGTGTCCAGGAACATAACAAATTGGTAAACATATATTTGAACACCAGATAGCATCCTGTAATGTGGTCTATTAGTACGTCATTTTGGTGGCATAAACATTTTTATAGGATCAAAGAATTAGTTTCAAAATGTTTGAATTTATTAAGATGCGCCATGTCCTAAGTATATATTATAACCCTTTTTTTTAAGGGACATTTTTATTTTGGTCTTATTAGATTAAATTTTCTAGTATAACACTTGATATGTCTGACTTTAAGGTTGTGTGTTTGAAATAGTAAATGCAACGTTGGATACAACTAGAAGATGGAAATATAGTCACAATGCATTAGAATTAAAAAATATATGATGGTGGATATGAAACACTATACAATTTATTTGGTTTATTAATTAGTCGGTAATTCAAAATGTCCGACCAAACACTAACTAAATGTCAACTTAACAAATTAATGTTTTGGGTCTTAATCAAACACAATCAAAGTATGGGTCTTAATCAAACACAATTATAGTATAGGTAGAAGCCAAGGATTCTTTATGTGGGTGTGTTTGTTTAGGGGCTTATGGAGGCTTATAGGGGCTTGGACTTTTAAAATAAGTCGGTTTATAAACTAAGTTTTGTTTGTCACGCCGGCTTATGAAGGGGCTTTTAAAATAAGCCGGCTTATAATATAAGCCTCATAATAGGGGCTAAAAACTTTAGCCCTGGGCTTTTGAACCAAAATTACTTATATACAAAAAAAAATATCTAAAATATACAAAAAATTTATTTAATTACGTAATTTTTAGTAATTTTGCAATATTAAGCCTCAGCATCAGCCCATTTGCCAAACAAGTTTAAAAAATACAAATTTTAATTTTGGCTTATAATATAAGCCCCAGCCTCAGCCCCAACACAAGCCCCAGCCCCAGCCCTAGCCCATTTTGCCAAACATACCCATTATCTAAAATTGTTCATTATGGATAATTAACCAACCAAAATACCATTATAAACTAAGAAACTAGCTAGAATCTTGCAGCGTCTATCATTTTGACCAACGGCCGTTTTGTTTTTAGGGTTATCTCTTTGAAACGTCTATCCTTTCGGCAAATAGTATTTTGTAACAAACTCAAAAATATGTTTGTTATGTGTGCGAGCAATGCACACGAGTCTTCGTTATAAGAACGTACATAGTACCACAACTTAGACATTTTAATTTTAGTTTTAAATATTAACAAAAGCCACTTTTACAAGTATCCCCACTTTTACAATATTTGTCTAATCAATGAGGGTGACCTAGTGGTAAGGGTTTAACTTTTAGGACGAGAAGTGCCTAGAAGTTTTGGGTTCAAATCGTTGGGAGAAAATTAATCCCCCATTGGCCACGGAGGTTTACTTGCCTTGACTCCAGACTATCCAAAAAAGATAGTCGGCCCTGGGAATAGTCGGCTTGCAATGTTAAGTCAGACACCCGAATTATAAAAAAATTAAAAATTCACTGAATAGTAAAGTTAGAAGACAAAAGGCAAAACTAGCCCCTTTGGTTGTGGATTGCAAAATAAGTCTGAAAAATTGGAAAAAATGCCCATGTCATTTGGATGTCATTGCAGAAACAATCCGTGCCTTAAATACTGTCCGTGTAACATAAAATTACATAAGTGTCTCCGGTTTTCTCGCGTTGCCGAAACAGTCTCAAAAATTTGTAAAAATTGTCACTACCGTTGCTTACAATTACACAACAATCTCTAAATTAACACTGCGCCCGCATCGTACCACAGGTAAAAAAATACTTGTTACAAGTAATTTGAATCTTAGTCATGTAACATGCTGACATATACAAGATCCTTGTTGGAGGTCTTGATCAATCAAATAATTACTAGTTCTTTTTGGAACAAATAATAATTTGTTAATCCACTAATGGTCCAAATTAACACATATTGGATTAGTAATTGATTGGCTAGAAATGAAAAGGTATTCCACCAAAGTTGAATTTTGTAAATGATTATACTGTTAAGCATGGAACCAATTCTGAAAAAGTTTGGTTATTACATATGCATATCACAGGGCTAAGCATCGGGTTAAAACTGAACCGAATCGAAAATCGACTTTAAGAAAACATGAACTGAAAACTAAACCAAAGTGAATCTAGCAAAATCGAAACCGAACCGAACCGAAACAAACCGAGCAAAACCGAACCGAAACAAGCAAAACCGAACCGAATAAATAGTTTAGGCGTATTTTTATTGTTTGAACCCGAACCGAAGCCAAAAACCACAAATATAAAAGACCGAAAACCGGAACAAAAATGATCGGTTTGGTTTCGATCGGCTCGGCTCGGCTTGATTTTTCGGTTGGTTTTGCTCGGCCCTAAGCATATGTATATCTTTAAGTTAATTAACAATTTCTTTTGTCAAAATGACTTTTTTGTTGGAAAACTCTAATTGGAAGAGACTACCATAACAAATCTACCTCAAATCCACTTTTTTGGTTATAAAGTATATCAAAATTTACCTCTTTATCCATAATCATACAAAGTCCAACAAATACATCATGTGTTTTTTTCATACAAAGTCCAACAAATACATCATGTGTTTTTTTAATGCTCTTTAATGTTGGAATAATAATTGTTTCCATTATGTGTATCTTGTATAGATCTTCTTACTTTGAATTTTACATGTTATATATTACTAGTACAATCATATAGTGTCATTAGTACATTACCAATCATCAACAAATGAAAAATTATATACAATAACACAAGGATCTAATGTTTTAAGCAGTACTTGAACCCGCAAGCATTTGATTGAAGAGCTACTCACACAACATTGGGGTGTCATTAGAACACAAACCATTTGGTACTAATGTCTTAATCTAATCACGAAAATATCGACTAAGTTCCAAGCACACGTATATTCTTTGATCTTTATCATAGATAGAAATACAATCAGGGTTGTGGGTTCAAGTCTCATCGGAGACATGTGAGATAGAATTTGTGAGATATGTGGCGTAAGTTGTAAAAATTTGCCATTAAAAAAAAATATAATAATAAAAAAATATATGGGTGTGCAATGTTCAAAACTGGACTGCACAAGACCGAAACCCAACATTTGAAACTATAGGAAGTGAAAAAGGTTACGATCGCACAACGGCCAAGTATGAGATTGGTTAGTGGTTTATAAAGTTTAAGTGTCCCCTCCTCTTACGAGCTAGCTTTTTGGAGTGAGTTCTACACCTAGCTTATGGCTTGATGCGGGCCTAGTATGGGACGTGTATTGTAAGCACTATAGTAGGTTCAGTGTCGAATTAATGCACTGGTCTGGTCTGCACTGTGATCTGAACTAAAACATTTAAGCCAGTGATTTTAGGCCGCATCTCATGCCTAAACGCAGCTGTTTCATTTTGAACAAATGGATAAGATTCTGGTTTTTGGACAACGAAAGCGAGAACAAATATTATCATATTATGGACAGATAATTGGATGGTACATAACCGGTATTCTCATTGGTTAATAATAGAACCACATTGGCTAACTAGGTTAGAGGACCTGGTGTCTGTTTTAGACCCGTGGTATAGACACTTTGGGTACCCCTACAGCACGGAGTTCTATGCAAAGCGCCTCCTCCACATAGACTGGACAAAAAACCTCACTTCCAAAAGGTTGGAGGTTTAGGCCATCTAACGTTTGAAGTTGATGAATGCCTTTTGAGCTAGACTGGTTATGTTTAGAGGTGGTAATTTGACCCATTTACTCATGAATGGGTGGATTCAGGTTATATTCCATCTCTTACGGGTCAAACAGGTAAAAACTAAGTATCTTAAAAGTTAAAAGGAAGCGGGTCAATCATTTATAAATATAGGTGGTGATTTGCAACTTAAAGCATCAATAACCAGTTTTAACTGTATTACAAAGAAATGATTCTGATAACTATATATTTTATGAATACTGATTATTTGGCGTGAAAATAGTCAGATTTGGAGATGCAGATGACGAGTAAGAAGGAAATTGTTTATTGAAAATTAGTGATAACTATAGTTTACCTAACAACCCATAACTCGAAAGAGCTGAATATCTAAGTTTGATTCTACAAGTCACGGTAATTAGTTCGTAAACACTCTTCAAATCTTAGACCACGAAAACAAATTATGAAAACGCTAGTGCAGTAGTACCCGGTGTCAAAACACACTAAATACAGTATATATTAGTTCTTTTAAGTATGAATAACATGTTTGACTATCTTTTGTCAAAAACACTCTTCATCGCTCTTTATTGTGATTTGTACAGGTGTTTGTGTTGAAGTAGGAAGGTAGTGCAGAAGACGTCAAGCAAGCATATACTCGAATAAAAGAAACAATAAAGTGTGACCATATGTGGAGATAAACGTTGCGTATAGTATCTAATAAACATCAGTAGGACAGGGGGGTGTGTGTGTATTGAAGTAGGGAACGTAGTGCAGAAGACAGCATGTATATACTTGATGTAAGTAGCAGCAACCTGATGACATTTCCTGGCTTTTCTTAAGCTTTCTCTTCCTCTTCACGGGAATATCGACATTTGTGTGATACGCTCATCGATTTATTTGATAAGCTGCTTTGGAGACATATCCTGTGCATCATCTTCACCTGTCTTCTTAATCTCAGTAGTATCTGTTACGATCCGTATCGGCCAGATATAAGATTGGTGCATGGGCTGGTATCAATATTAGATGTGTTCTGCATCAGTTTCATTTTCCTTTTCATCAATACATAACAACGCTAAAAGAAGTAAAATCAACCTATAACAAAACACTGATCCTACCTCACGACCCAGTCTTGTTTTGGAAGAGGGATTTGCAGGCCGTAGTTGCTTCATCATCTTCACTCCGAAAAGCAGCATTTACAACTGCACCTTGTTCATTCCTAGGAAGTAGGTACTGTTCGTCATTTGTTCCATTTGTCCGGTCTTTAGCATCAACATACCATCCATAAGTGCAAATCAGCCTAGTTTGGTCAAGTGGACAAAAGTCAAGGCCATCCATATGAAGAAAGTGAGGGCGCTTACTTATCTGCAAATGAGCATTTTTCGTGTCGCAAATGGCAACATAGCCTTTCGCTTTGTCTAAATCATTAGCATGACAAATATTTGAGAAATACCGGGGAGTTTTATAAGTTGTGAACGTTGAGGCGTGAATAAAAGATACTATTCTAGTAACACAAGGCAGGGCGCAAGATCAACAAGAAGAAAAAAAGCCTAAAACAATAATATGATAATTTATTCCTTCATTTATTGAGATACACATATAGATAGGCGAAAAGGATTAAAAGACCAAAGTAGTAGTACTAGTTAAGGTTCAAGTTGACATGAAAGTAAAGGCGACGAAAAGACATTGTTTGGGTTCTTCTAAGAAGTAGTAGTTGCTTCTGCCGCTTCTTCTTCAGCTTCTGCCTGATAAACCTTTCTCCATAAGAGGTCCAACTTAATTTCTTCACGGGTCATGTTACGATAGTCTGTTCTGAGTTGATACTCGTGACATTTCACCCCTTTACTCCTACAAACACCTCTCCAGATATGCATTGCCAAGTTTTCATCAGACCAACGAGGCTCCCGGGGTGGACTAATTGGTTCACTATCACATTCCCCCTCCTCCCTTTTCTTATTCTTCTTCTCTTCCTCCTCCATGTAAAATTCAGCGTAACTTTTCCCTATCAGTATAAGCTTCCCATTGCTGTCATGTCCCACCTGCATACCCCCCCTGTTCCTGTTGTTGTAACCTTTCAGTCTCACTATCTTCTTCTTCTTCTTCTTATTTTTGTCTTCCTCCTCCTTCTTATTCTCTTCACAGTAACATTTTACTATCTTTATAACCAACCAAAATTTTTCATGATTTTTGGATTCCATCTCTTCCAATTTCCGTTTCTTTTTTTTTCTTTTTTTTTAGGGTTAGGGTTTCTTTTGGATATAATAAAGACTTTATAAGTAGCGCATGGGGGCTTCCTTTGCCCATTTTCCATAACTAATCCCTCCTCTTCTTCCTTTTGTGTTAATAGTGACCGAAAATATAGGTCGTCATTATATTTCCGTCACTATAGCCCCTTTTTTTGCGGTGTCTATTCATCTATGCACGAGCCAAGTAAACGCGTGCATCATGTTGTGCTTTTTAATACTTGTAAATTAAACTTTCGAAACCTCTTGTGAAAAACACAAGTCTACTTAATTCTTTTTACTCGCGCAGATATTTTAAGATCGGTGGAGTGGTGGACATCATGAGAACCAGTCTATAGGTGGAAAACAAATAAAGACCTGTGTTTATCAATTTGCGCTGTCCCAAAAAACAACTTATTATCACCGGTCCATAACTCAATAATAATCAGTAGGCTGGGCTTATCCTCTCTTTAGATATCAATTTTCATTTCATTTCCCGTTCACAAATTAAATCTACACAGATAGTCCCCCATCTACCACCGGGTCAATATTATTCTTCTTCAACTCACCACTACAATAGGTTCAGTATCAAATTGATACCCTGGTTTGGTCTTCACTGTGATGCTAGTGGCCTCATTCCATGCCTAAACTAAGCTGTTTCATTTTGTACAACTAGATAAGATTCTGGTTTTCGAAAACCAAAGCGAGAACAAATATTATCATATTATGGACAGATTTATGGTTTTTGAAGAACTTATAAACCATTTTGACTATTGAGCTATCATGAGATGTCTTACTAGCTAGTCTCTAATTCATGAATCCACAATACATGTATTTATGCCGCAGGTTCCATGTCACACTAGGGATCACTACAACGGTATATATGCTGTTGGTGATCACATGGCTATATTAATACGAACTACATTGGCTTGGTTAGAGGGCCCGGTGTCTATTTTAGGCTATCTAACGTTTGAAGTTGATGAATGCCTTTTGAGGTAGACTGGTTATGTCTAGAGGTGGTAATTTGACCCAGTTACTCTTGAATGGGTGGACTTGAGTTATATTTCATCTCTTACGGGCCAAACAGGTCAAAAGTAAGTATTTTAAATTTTTAGGCGGTTCATCCTCTTACATTCCTTTGTGCGTTCCATCGTCTTGTAAAGGATGGTTGGATGCATGTCCAATATGAGTATTGCAACTTAAAGCATCAATAACCAGTTTTAACTGTATTACAAAGAAGGGTTAATTGCCTAAAAATGTATTATACTTGCCCCTTTTTGTCATTGTGTGTAGAGTACTATTTTTTTGCCATTATGACACCAAACTTCTGAATTGGTGTTATTATGTGTATTTTATGACCATTTTACCTTCACTTTTTTTAAAATTTCAAAGGGTAAAATGGTTATTTTACATGCAAAAATAGCCACAAAATACACACAATAGCACGAATTCAGAAGTTTAGTGTCACAATGGCAAAAAAAAATAGTACTCTACACACAATGACAAAAAGTGGCAAGTATAATACATTTTTAGGCAATTAACCCTACAAAGAAATGATTCTGATAAATTTATATTTTATGAATACTGATTATTTGGTGTGAAAATCTAAGTTTGATTCTCCAAGTTAGAGTAATTAGTTCGTAAATACTCTGCAAATCTTGGACCATGAAAACAAATTATGAAAACGCTAGTGCAGTAGTACCCGGTGTCAATAATAACAACTAGTGTATTGGGTATTACAGTATAAGCTTTAGACCAACAGTAGTGTTGTGCTTCACACTAAATACAGTCACAATATTAGTGCAGAAGACAATTGTATACTTGAATGGGAAGACAATAAAGTGTGACCATATATGTGGAGATAAACGTCGCGTTTGGCATCAGTAGGACAGGTGCGTGTGTCGAAGTAGGAAAGGTAGTGCAGAAGACAGCAAGTATGTACTTGAAGTAGGTACTGTTTAACATGGTTCGTCACTGCACCTGGTTCATTCCTAGGAAGTAGGTATACTCTTCGTCATTTGTTCCATTTGTCCGGTCTTTAGCATCAACATACCTTGTCAAAGCATATAAATCTGCTACAAATTTTCAAATATATCGCATCTCTAAATACAACACACTCAAATATAGTAATGCATCATGAGATAGCAAGTTCAAACCTGCTCCTATTACTTTCAATCTTTCAATTAAGTAAACGCATTGTTTACTTTTGAAGTCGATGCTTGTAAACAGGTGTTGCAAAAAAGATCCGGATTATAAAGACGGGTTAAAAGTGTGAAAAAGACAAAATCATAAAGTCAAATGAGCCTAGTTTGGTCAGGTGGAAAAAAGTCAAGACCATCCATACGAAGAAAGCGAAGGCGCTTACTTACCTGCAAATGAGCATTTTTCGTGTCTAAATCATTAGCATGACATGTGGCCACAAAATGGTTTTGAGATTTGAGAGAATAATAATCAAATGTGATGTGTCTAGTGGTGCAGCACAAGGCGTGTAAATACAAGACCAGCTGAATGCTGTCAAGAAAAGAACTCAAAATGGGAATCCAAGCTCCATGGTTTATTTGAGTATTGAAAGTGAAGAAAGTTGGCCGGTTGGTGACCATATTAATATTTACAAATTCAAGTAGCAGAATCATCTCCAAACACTATCACGTATATTCATTTCTACTGCTGATTATCTGATTCTAGTTGTTCAGAATCACATAATCACCTCTAGAAAATACACATAACCACCTTAAATAGTTGTTTTTCCAGGTACTTTTGAGCCACTATTAATTTCTGAGGTAGATCAGAAGTTCAGAACATTTTCGTTTCTAAGAATTGGAATGTGCAGAACATTTTTGACTAACAGTAGTGTTGTGCTTCACACTAAATACAGTCACAATCCTATAATATCAAATGCCGAGTAGATCTATATTACTACTTTTAAGTATGAATAACATGCTTGACTATCTTTAGTCAAAACACACTCTTGATTTCTACAGGGGTGTGTGTGTGTTAAAGTAGGAAACGTAGTGCAGAAGACGACAAGCAAGTATATACTGGAATAGGAAGACAATAAAGTGTGACAATATAGGTGGAGATAAACTTCGCGTATGTATGCAATAGTATCCAATAAGCATCAGCAGGACAGTATATACATGTATGTATGATGATAAAGATTTGAGAAATAAAAGACACTAGTAGTGAATGTCGAAAGCTTGAACAAGAATGTGGGTGTGCGCGTCGTCGGTCGGTCAGAAACCAAACCAAACCCGATGGGTCTGTTAAATCTATCATATATATATCAAACAAACCAGCACATATAGAATCAGCAGCAAATAATAATGATGACACAAGGCAGGGCGCAAAATACACAACACGATAAGAAGCCTAAAATAATAGTACTCGTAATATGATCATTCATTTAGCCATACACAACGTACGTACAAATAGATAGGTGAAAAGGATTAAAAGACGAAAGTAGTAGTAGTACAAGTTAAGGTTCAAGTTGACATGAAAATAAAGATGACAAGACATTGTTCGGGTTCTAAGTAGTAGTTGTTGCTGCTGCTGTTGCGGCTTCACTCTTATAAATCTTTCTCCATAACATTCGTTGGTCATGGTCGGATAGTCTTGAGCTGTTTTGAGTACATACTTGTGGAGTTTCACCCCCTTTCTCTTACAAAACCCTCTCCAGATATGTAATGCCATGTTTCTATCAGACCAACGAGGCTTCCTGGTAGTCGTTATTCTCGCTTCCTCTTCACACTAACGTTTCACTATCTTTCATAACCAAGGAATTGTTGTCATGATTTCTGGATTCATCTTCTCGCAATTTCCGTATCATTTTTTTTTTCTATTTTTTAGGGTTATGGTTTCTTTCGGATATAATAAAGACTTTATGTTTTCTCGAGTCTTTTTTTAAGGCAAAGGATAGGTGGAGAAGGGAATCAGTGAAGAACCGACACTACAACATTCGATGCTTCCCCAACAACAATTCAACCTTTTTCGCACATGTCGCTGGAGGAAAATTTCCCCAGCGAATGTCGATGGAAAAAGTTGATGGGTAAGTCGATGGCAAAACGTTCCCCAGCGACAAATCCCCAGCGAAAAGTGGGCCCACCAGTATTTTTTGGTAAGGAATGGTGCCAACGGTGGCAGTTATCTCCCCAGCGACATGTCGCTGGGGAAACGTCTGATTAAAACCAAATATTTAAAGTTAATAATAAAATCTTAAGTTAATTGCATATTTTCCCCAGCGACATGTCGCTGGGGAAAATGTCCCTTTGAGTTTGACTTTTTCAACGCCTTTTCACCTCGAGATTTTGTCCTTTAGCGGATTTTCCCAGCGAATGTCGCTGGGAAAAGTCTGCAATTTTTTTTTTATTAGCCTGCCACAGCAGCATTTTCAGATTTTTTACGGATAAAATCTTCTGCAAGAGGCATTTCAAGATTTTTTCCGGAGAAAAAAATATACCATACATGTATACACTCACCACAAATTGTACCAAAACACAAATACAAGTCAAAGCATTCTGCATACAAATTAAACAAAACTTGTACCAAAACCAAAATCTAATATAGGGAAATCGGCCAAAAGCCGAATATGTACACATGATAGTTTAGGGAAACAAGCGTGATGTAGCATACTAGGGAAACAAGTCAATAGTCCACAAGATAAACATAAAGAAATAATGTACCATACTAATGAACATATAACACGACTAATGTGGCTCGCCACCATCCCTCCCCCCGTATCATCCCATCCTCTCTATCACGCTGCGCGATAACGCCACTCCCGCTGGCTCCACCTGAATGGTCCCGCAGCTAAAGCATCCGCGAACCTGTTGTCGCTCCTCATCAAGCTCATCATGAAATCGACATCCCTGCTTCTGTCAACGGGTGCGGTATAGCTCAGCCTAGAGCGGACGTATCCTGGCATTACCGGACCCACGCCAGGAATGTGGCCGCGAAGCTTTCCGCCTCGGACCATCGCGTTGATTTCTGCAGTGGTGTCTCACCGTCGCCTCGAGTCCCTCATACTATTCCTATGTAGTGCAATAACACAAGATAGTAAATTTATATTAGTCGGGTTGCTACATTATTAATCGATGATTCATTAAAGTATGGTTTGAAAGAATACTTACATACATCCGGAGAGCCTCGGGATCTTGGAATAGTAAATGTAAAAATGATCCATACCTGACAATCAATGTAAAGAAACTGAGGAGGATTGCAATAATGAGGATTTTTTGGGTTTTCAACCACATCATCCATGAACGATGCCTAACAACACAACCCATAGTCTCAACCAAGCCATTTTATAGTCAAAAAACAAAATCAAATATTTATTCTTTACCTGTATACATACTTTCTTGCTCGTACCGAGAGCTGTAAATACATAAACACATTCTCCGTTCCTAGGGACGCAAACCTCCTAAACACCATTACCTCCTCTTTCAAAGGCATAATACTAAAAGATAAAAAACACATTTAATAATTTAATCAAACACTTAACACACAACCAATCTCACAAACCTATTAACCAAATCAATTACCACCAAACATCTATTTCACAAATCCATAGAAAATGAATATACAAACAAAATTAACGTTATCGTAGTTATAAAAAAACATATTAATAAAAAACATAGCACATTTAATCATTTAATCAAACACTTAACACACAACCAATCTCACAAACCCATTAACCAAATCAATTAACACCAAAGACCCATCTCACAATTCCATAAAAATTGAATATACAAACAAAATTCACGTTACGGTAGTTATAAAAAACATTCAAAGAAATCCAGCTTCATTAATTGAGGTATGGTTTTGAGGAAAAGAGTTGATATGTAAAAGTAAATCTGTTATAATATAGAGCGATTAGATTAACTTCCGATAAGAGGACTCAATCTTCTTGAACCTTTAGACTCCTAATTTTTGTTGATGCATTAAAACCGCCCATACCGGCACATTCAATCAACCTCCCCTTCCTCTTCATATACCTCCACATTCAACACACCTAGGAAATTGAGTTTTGGAAAAGTAGTATTTGGTTCGGAGTCATTAATACTGCAGTAATTGTATCTTGAAATTGAATCTTATATATTACGAGGCATGTAGACCCGTGCGATGCACACAGGTTGTATCGGCTTGCTTTTCACATGATGCACGTATAATGGATACTTGCGTAATGATTGTGGAAATGTTGATGCCTTGGTATGATGGGTTATTGCCAAGGTCACAGTATGCTCGAGATTGATGTGAAGGGGTGTTCAATGTATGAAGCGGTCGTTTGGGTATTGATAACTAAGTTGGCTATGGCAAATTTTATCTTGTGTATTAGATACATGTTATTGCTAATTATGTATGTATTTTTAAAACTTCAGAATGTATTGTTCGAACTGTTTACTGTAAGCGCAAACCATTGGACTCTTTATATAATTTTTTTTCTTAATGTTTGTTTTCGTAAATATAACCATCATGCGCTTAGGTTGTTAACGAAATCCTTGTTTGAGTTGAGGGGGTAGTATTGTTAAAAGGTAGATGTGACGGGTTGCATATAACAGAGAAAAAGTGATTTTGTGTATAATGGGTTGCGATGCACACGGGTTGTTTCAAGTTTTTTTTTGCACACGGGTTGTGTATAATGGTTTATTGCATAATGATTTTGTGAAATGTTGATGCCTCAGTTTAATGGTGTAATGGTTGATTGTTAAGTTGGGCACGCAAACCCGAGCTTTGTTACTCAGGTGTATCTAATTGTTCATTGTGCAACATCTTGTTCATCTGATCCATGCAATTAAGGAACATTACGTCAATGGGCTTAGGTGTTGGTGCAATGTCACAGTCCTTCAAATTTCTAACGTTGATTATTTGACTACAAAAAAAAATTTAATTAACTTCCTACAATCTATAACTCTGTCTAAAAGTGTTTAGTTCATCTTTACACCATGTTAAACGGGTTAAAAAAATATGTTCTGGTCATGTCAAGGCCTGTTAGTAGGGTTAATGTAGACCCGTGCGTTGCACCGAGCTTGTCTGCGTTGTTGTTCATTGTGTAACGTTGTCGTAAATTTTCGATGTGTAAGGATGATGATATTTCGAGTTGAATCGTGGTGGTTGTGAAATAGTTATAGGATAAGGTTAGTTAAACGTTGAGTTAAACGAATGATGAACGTTGAGTTAGTTGGGGTATATAAAGTTATATAAACATTGAATTATTAATAAATTATGCTTCATGAGGATCAATAACAGAATAAGTAAATTTATAAGCTTTAAAATTAACATTGTCTATAATACTGTATGACGATGAAGTTTCCACTACAATGTCGTTGTTGTTAACGCTTTGAAGCAATCAAGTGACGTGTTTAGCTCGCATATAGTCATATGAATGAAACTTTGTTGTGAGTACGATTTGGATAAGTGAATTCATATTTTTTTATGGAGACAACATTTAGATTATTTGATGTAACCAACATTTTAACTATTTTTTTTCTAAAAGTAATAAATTGTTATTAAAGTATTTAGTTAAATTAGTTAAGTATCAAGAAAAAGTCAACACTTTTGCCAAGAAAAGACCCCCTTCCATTTCATTTCATTTCTATTTTTCCCCTTTTTCACCTCAGGCTTACATTTTCGATTTGATTAAGAAGGGAAATCAAGAAGACGGAATCAAATTGTCTTATTTGCGCAAATCAAGCATACGTAATGTATCTTTTGCTTCTTGCTAATAATCACAAACGGATGAAGAAAGTGCATATAGTGTGTGTTAAATTGGGTGGGATTAGCGGTGGATTTGAAATTAACTTTGAAGAACCCTTTTACAGGTTTGCACTCTGATTAGGTTGTATAAATTTTTTCTTGATTGATCTGAAACTGGGTCTCATTTATCTGTTTTAATTTTGTAAATAGGGTTTTCTACAATTTTAAAGTGTTTGAGGTATGTCAGTCTAGAAAAAAAGAAGCTGAAATTGGGTGTTTGGATTAGCTTATTTAGCCCGCTTACCGACTAAAAAGCTCATATACCTCACTTTTGTAGGCTTATAAGGTTATGAACTTGAGCTTAAGATCTCAAATAAGCTCAAATATGAGCTTTTAAAATTCATATAAGCCCTTAAAACGACCGAATAAGCTAATCCAAACATAATTGTTAGCAAGAGCAATTGGGTATTTGTTATTTAGGATTTTGTAGTATTATAAGCTTTTGATTGTTTAAAGATTTAAACATTGTCTACTTTTTATATAAAAATTACTTTACTAATCTTATGTTGAATATGTTGTTTGTTTTGTGTTTAATTAACAAGTTAGATGTTTATATATATAATTACCTGGTAAAGATGGATTTGAAGGCCTTTGCTCAGGCATTTTAAACTGAAGGAAAAGTCTTGTCCGACCCTGTTGGTACGAATGAATTCCTTGCATATATGAGTGAGTATCGCCAATGGTAAATTTCATACAAATAGCTCAGTAAATTATGTTTGTATACTGTAAGCCTTCTACTTCTGTTATAATCTAGTTTAGCTATGTAGAGATAAGTTCTTGTTTGTTGTAAATTGTGGGTTTCTGATAAATTTCAAAACTTGTTATATTGGGTGTATCATTTCAGGAAATAATAAGTATTGGAGTATTCTAGTTTGATAAGGTCTACATTCATGATCTGTTGTTCTTATTTAAAACCAAGTTAAATCTTAATTGGTGTATCTATAGTTTTTATGTTACCATAATTATACGTGTTATTGAGTTAAATATTGCGAAGTTCATTTAGCTTGAGCTAGCTAAATTCACTGTCACTATATGGCAGTCATTGTCTTTAGATATTATGTTAAATAAATGATGACATTCATAGGCTTTAAAACATAGAAAAGTGTGTGCTTATTTTCAGGCAAACGGATTTTTACTGATGTAATATTTGATGGTCACTGAAGTCAGAATTCTAGTGTACATGCCACATTCTGCTATTTTCTTTTTTAGTAGTTTTTTCCTTAAAGTTGTCCATAAAGTTAACATAATAGACGGTCCCTGCTTATGTATTAAAAAATCGTGTTTGGCTTAGTTATGATGGGTAGATTGAAATCTATATACAATATACCTAAGTGATACCTGTAATTATATGTAGCCAGAGTTACATTTGGTTATGAGGCCACAAACAAGCGGCCACCCACCCGTATTTGCATGCATTTGTCTATAATTTGTTTGTAAACCAAAAAACACTACATGACATTATTTATTTTGGTATTGTCAATAATGGATGAATATTTAATAGGATAAGACCATGCAAAATTGTCAGACAATGAGAAACACTTAAAAGTACCGTAAACAATGTACACAAAACGTTACCTGAATGGAGATTACGGTTCGCTAATCTCGGTATGTGGTAAGCACTTGAGCTTTCTCGGTTGGGATGGTAGGGTTGTGGGGGATCAACTTCATCATCATTCCTCTCACGGTTTCAATACCAAGGGTAGGCGGTGTGACACCAAATATAAGGATATCTACATTAAAGTAAAAGATGCCGATATCAGTTGTAAAGATGTTTATACAATTAGGATGAAATCATAAAACCTGTGACTGTAATAAATGATAGATCTTGCTTGGGGTGTTTGAGAATTTGGTTATTTTTAAAGCGAAATTAGTTCTTTGCGCATCATTATATACTTTTTTGAGGTAAAATAAGCAGTTAGGGAGATGATGTTAAGTGAAGTACCACCTGTATATGAAGCTTTTAAGTTGAGTACCACCTGTATTGGTATTAGAGGAATTGTCCTTTTAACACTCCGTAAAATAGTCATATCATATTTTTTTGTTCAAATTTTGAATAAACAATGGTGAATGTTTGTCTCATATTTATAGTTGTGTATTCGTATTCAGATTAGGAGTTTTTTACTTTATGGTCTACTGTGGTAAAATCCGTCTTACCTAAGTTGGATGGTTACATAATTTGCAGAGGGTGTTCGTGCAGGACTCAAGTCAGCTTCCATTGCAGCTGTTGCCAGTGTTGTCCCTACGGTCAGTAGCTATAATATGCTTTTATTTACTTGTTTCATCTGCATAAAATGTGAAGAAGCCAACTTTCATAGTTATTGTTAATGTAGTGAAGATAACAACCGCATCCAATTATCGAAGGAGTAAGTAAATTTATTTTGTTGACATAATCTAAGCTAATTTCATAGGTTTCGTTAGGCACTTCAGAAGAAGTAAAAGACTTATCCCAGACGCTACTCGAAGCAGTGCTTATTAACCTAACGTATAACGAAACTGATGTCAACAATAATCATCTAATTTTAAAATAACACACCTGGTTCGTACACACAGTTCAAGGTACGCCGTCTTGTTTGTGAACCCATATGCTACGAATACGCCTTTATGCATCTGAAGAGAAATAACATACACACATCGGTTTTAAAAACTAATCAAACCCGAAACCAAACTTAGACCCAAACCCGTTGTGCCTAAAGCAAAACAGTAAACTGAGCACAAACTCAGAATTTTCAAAATATAAAGAACTACTATAAAATTATAATAGTTCCTTGCCATAACCTTTCATCAGGATTTTAGACAGAATATTATGTGGTTGTTTTACCTTCTCATATGAGACAACAAAGCATGTGCTCATGTATTGGCCATTAACAAAACTTACATCACTTTTTATGCAGATTTTCGTCGTCAGATACACAACACATCAAGGAAACAGAGAGATGTTTGATCTTTGGGCTGCTTTGAACTAATGAAGGTATTTCCAGCCATGTAGATTTTCATTGCAGATTTGCAATATCGTCTGGAAGATGTGGTAAGGTAAATCCAGAAAATAGGTTATTTATAACTCTCAATGACCATGGATTAAAGCAAACAAAAAGACACATTAACAATGTATGCCTTTTTTTGCAGGCATAAGGTCGAATGTTTAGGAGATGTGGAAAGCCTAAAGTTTATTGATAATCATCACAACAATGGTCTAGTGACATCCACCCCCCAATTGGTCCAAGAACAAATGAGTGTTCGCTTGTGAAGATTCAGTTGTTCGACATCTTGTATTTGCTCTAACTTATCTGTTAGGATCTGCTTTAACTTATCTGTTACGATGTGTGGGAAGCTAAAGCAGTAAACATTGCATTTATAGATACATACAGGTTAGTTTGTTTTCTTTGAGGCTGTAAACATTGCATTCATCAAACCTGGGCTACCTTCTTTAAGGCTGGAAGTGAGGTATCTGGAGGGTTTCATTCGCCATAACTCCATGATTGTTATTATGTAATAATGATTAAGGCTTGATAAGGGATTGTTTATATTATGGAATAGATGTGTAACTGTCCGAATGAAGTTGTTTTTTGGTTGAAAGCATTTAAAGATACAGCCCCAATAGATTTAGGGGCCGAATCTTTTATAAGGATAGATGAACCCCTTCTTGGTATCCTTCGGTTGCGGGTTAGGAATCCATGTAACCTTGTGCAATTCACCACACCGCTGATCAATAAACTCATGGTTTTTGTGGCGTAAGTTTTCAAAAGATCAAATAATACTTGCATAAGTATGATGAGATCCACCCACTCTCGATACCAATGTCCTTATAACATGTTGCAAAAGCCAAGTATTAGCCCATATAATGTTTAACAAAAAACATAAGTTAGTATAACTCCAAAATCAAAACTTTAAATAATAAAAGCATAAGTTAGTATAAATCCAAACTCGAGACTTTAACAATAAAGAACAAACCATCAACAACATGAGAATGAGCATTCATATCCTAGTATCATTTGCCCCTCATGCAAAGAGGTTGTAATTTGCACACATAAGTATAATATAGGTACTAAGGTAAGGAAATTTAAAAGGGTATACATGTATAATACCTTGGCCCTCTTGCATTCCATTGTGTAAGTTTTCCGTTTTTGATCTTGTGCCTAGAACATAAATTGTTACTCTTCTTATATTATCCTGATAACGCTCAAATTATACATATTTCTAAATGTGTTATCTATGCTTTTATGTGTATATATTGGTTATTTATATGAATTTTCGATACTTAATATACTATATTTGCTATTGTAGGTTCATGTGACGTGTCGTGGAAGAAAACGAAAGAATACACGAGGAATTGAAACTTAAACAAAGAAAGAACTCAAGATAAAGAGCTCCGGACACCTGTCCACTGTTTTGGCCATAACTTGAGCATACGAACTCCGTTTGACGCGATTCTGGCGACCACGCGTCCGGGAAAGAATTCTTTACAACTTTGATTTTTGGTCCAAGAGCTGAAAATGCACCAAGTACACTGCACTTGTAAAAATATGCAGCACACTTTTCACCACCCCAAAGCATGACGCACAAAATAAAATGTGCGCTGCACTTTCTGTCTGATGCAATAAATTCGTGAATTTAGCCCAAAAATCAACCACATACACCCCCAACTTGGTCTCCAAGTATTGTAAACCCTATAAATACCCCTATTTGTGCCAGGGAACTTCATATCTTACACACACAACTTCACTGGAGAACTTAGAGAGGAGGAGGAGTGGTGAGGATCTTAGGATCCAATGATCCAAACACCCCTTTACACCACCATATCACCACCACTCTAACCACCACTACCACCACGAATCACCACTGTTATACCACCATTTCCAGACCTCAAACACCATATTTCCAGAACCTAAATACATTATACCGTAAGGGTTAGACGATTCACACCAAATCTCTAATTCCTTCACTATATTAGACCTGTTACCAAACACACCATTTGGTGACGTGTTGCTGATTTCCAGAGGGCTCATGATAGATTCTCGGGGTTTCTCATGTGGGTTTAGGATGTTGGTTATTTGTGGGACCAATTGGTTATTGGTTTGGTACTTCCGTTCTCATAGGGAGGAGAAGGGGGGGTTGTTTGGAATATGTGCAACATGATATAATATTTGAAATGATTTTAGCTATGAACTTAATGGATAGATATAATGATAAATAATTTGATGTTATCTTTCTTGGAACATTGTTTATCTTTTGGCTATATCAATTCAATTGAAACAGGCCGAAAGGATTACTGTTTTGATGTATTTATTGAATCACTGTATGGCCATACGAATCAAAATCATGCCTTGTGGTGAATGTCTGTTTATTTATGAAAAATAAGTATCAAACTTGTTATATTGTTCCATCGCTTGTTTGTCGATTTTGGTTCTTAATTAAAATAATGTGGCTTCAAAAGGAAGATCCTAGATGTTGGATCCCTTACTGAATAGATCTTGAACCTTTAGCTTGAAAAGGGTTTGTTACTTTAGATAAATCCAAAGCAACAATAATGAAACACTGATTGAACACTATTGATTATGCAGAAACTAATCAACAATGCTAAGAAGAACAGTATTAAGAAAAACACAAAAGATCTTTTATCAAACTCAACCTTTGTATTATAACTTGAATCGTACTAGGTTACAAGCTATGATTGCTAATTGATCTCTATTGATCTATTTCTATTAACTATGCCTAGGGTTCCTTTTATACACCAAGGAAAACCCTAATGGGCTTACAAAACGTGTGAGGAGATAATGCATATCTATTCCTAATTTAACTCATGCATATCTCCTAACAACACTAACTATTATATGCTAGCAACACTAACTTACTACTAACAGCACTAACTATACTAGCAGTACTAACAATGTACTGGCAGTACTAACTATACTCTAACAGTACTAAAGACTTAGTCTATTTTCTTCAATCTTTCTCAGCAGCACTAAATCTTCACTAGCAGCACCAATGTTGAACCAGCAGCAGTAAGTTGTAAAGTCTTCTAAAACCCAACAATCCTCCCCTAAACATGATGTTTACTTGTCAACCTTCATGTTTCTTCATCTTGAGCTTCTTGAACACCAGGAGGATGTATCCAAACACTTTACAACCTTTTAAACTTCAACTTTGATTAGCTTCCAGTCTTTTCAGCAACACAGCAAAAATACCAACTAAGTTGGCTATGTAGTTTTTGGCAAACTACCAGCCATAAACGGATTTGATATTTCTTTACCAGTAGCCGTTTGCTCTTGAATAACCAATGCTTCATTGCTATAACATGGTGCACTGATAACCATATAGTTTTTAGTAAACTATCAACTATCAATGGATTTGAGATGTCTTTACCAAAAGCCGTTTACTTTGGACTAGCCAACTCTTTACTATGAAGCATGGTGAGTTGAGAACCATATAGTTTTTAGCAAACTATCAGCTGTAAACGGATTTGAGAAGTCTTTACCTAAAGCCGTTTGCTTCTAGACTAGCCAGTTCTTAATGTCAGTTAGACATGTTGAACTGATGGCCATTTGTTGTGTGGTCAGAAAACCAACACTCAAAGATCCTTCTTACTCCTATCTTGGTCCCCAAACTCATCAATCTATTTTTTGAATAAATCTGAGCAGATCAAAAACAGCTTCACCTTCAGATTTAGCAGTTAATCTCAACTCCATCATCCTCTTAAGAGTTTGTCTTATAAGTGGATACCTTCTTTCTGCAAGCATGTGAATTTCAGTACCATCTTCTAATTCTAAGGTATGAACTCTACAGTTTCCATAGAAAGTCCAACTCTTAATAATCCATTTCTCTTGATTCTTCCAAATATCACCATCTGTAAATTCTTCAAACATAATCCTTAAGTCTCCCTGGAGAACTAAATCAATTCCTTCAGGAGTTGTTGTTGAAAATCTCTACATCACTATACTATGTAGCTCAATGAAGTCTAATCTATCAAATCTTGAAATCATTTCAGTGAAAGTCTTGATATATCTTGAACTTCTATTAGCTCTATACACTCTGTAATAGTTATGAGGTACTCCATATCTATCAGTATGATAAAATACAAATTCCCCGTTAACAATTGGATACCTCATGCCCAGAACTTCATAATCAATCTCTCTTTCATCATCAGGAACTATCTTTAGAAAAGCCTTTAGTTGCTCTTCCTCTTCAAGATCAGCATCAGTCATTTATCTTTTAGACTTCTTTGTTGCTTTCATCTTAAGTCTTCTTCCTGGTATTTTCTTGATACTCTCTTTATGTCCTTCTTGCTTAATTTCAACCTTAGTACTGTTAGGTTCTTCAAGAACCTTTTGCTTATGTATACCAGCTGCTTCTTTAGAATCTTTTACTGCAACATCTGAATCCATAGGCTTGAAATCTTCAATTATCCTTTTCTGTCTTTCATACAAACCTTGAATTTCTGCAAAGGTCTTTGCCTTCAGCTAAGAGTATTTGTAACCACCCATATTCTTTAGATATGTCATCATCAAATTCCTCAGTCGAGATTTAGTTGGTGGTCTACTTCTAATCTTAGCAGATCTTTGTGCAGCTCTGAATTTTCTTTGAGCAGCAATTATTTCAGCCAGGAACTTTGCTCTCTCTTCAATTGTATATTCCTCTCTTTCTTCTTGTTGAAGCTTGGCTGCAAACAATGCGTCAACATCAATCCCTGCTTGAACGTCATCATAAGTCTTAGCTATAGCAGAACCTTTAGTTGCTTCTTCTTCCCTCTGTCTTTCCCTTTCTACCTCTGCTTGCAAGTCTTCTTGTAACTGTCTAGTAATTTCTGCATCTCTTGTAATCTGAGCAACATCAAAATCACTTCTAGTCATCTTCTTTGCAGGCTTAGGTTCTTCTAAGACACTTTTTCCTTTGTCTTTAGGGTCAATTGTTAGAAGTGGCTTCAATGTGAGAATAGATCTTTCAGGTCTTGAAGAATCATCAACATCTTTAATTGACACTCCTTTTTCCTTGGCTTTTTCTTCCTTCATCTTAATCAATGTTTAAGCCATGGTGATATCTTCATCATCAAATATACTTGTTGTTGTAGGAGGAGTTCTAGGCTCAACAGCACTATCTTCTTGCCTAGCAGCATCAATATCTGGTCTAGCAGTACTAACTTCTAGTCTAGCAGTACTAACTAGTTCTTTAGCATTTCCTCCTGTTAGCCTCAATTTTATTGAGTCAATAAAGGAAGTTCGTTCCCGTGTTCAAGACCTCACTTCGGGGGAGATTGTTA
>BQNB010013173.1:50000-77708 GCA_026074375.1 Tanacetum coccineum | reverse complement strand
TGGGCGTGTATCAGAACCTGCACACTGGATGTCTTCTTGCATACTAGACATCTTGTATTATTATGATATGATATGTTTTGATCGATCAATGATTAGTGAGTGTACGTTAAAAGTGGTGAGGTTAACGTATTCGTATTTTGTTTTAGTGAAATTAAATCCCGAGTTTGAAATATTTCAAATTTCTCAGACAGTAGCTTAACTCGCCGCCTGAGGCTACCAAACCGATGCAAAGAAATAAGGCAACTCGCTGGTGGAATTTAAGGCAACTCGCCGAATACAACTCGCTGCCAAGCTGTAACACCCCCAAAACATGGTACAACGCAGCGGAATGGTAAGGTTGGGGTGCTACTTCAGGGCACAAAACATAAGTCACGGAATCAAACCGCCATTGAGTTTTCAAACCGCCATTGAGTTTTCAAACCGCCAGAGTTTCCTTAAGATATTTGCTATTTAAAATATTCAACCCGCTGATAACCTGTTCAAACCGCTGGTAAGCAAACCGCTGCCAAGTATAAAGTAACTCGCCACTTGAGCAACTCGCCGTCTGTTTAAACCGCCGGTAACAAACTCGCTACTTAGTAACAACTCGCCGCTTAGTAACAACTCGCCACTTAAGCAACCCGCCGTGTGTCAGAGGGTTGGTAACCTACTAAATAAAATATATTATTTCAGCAAACCTCTGTGAAGAAATTCTGGCAACTCTCCACGAAGAACACCGACGTTTTTCACACAAAATCACCTATAAATCACCCTTTTGAACGAATTATGCTTGATTATCTTTTGCACCACACAGTACCATAAGGTAATAGGCTACTATAAACCCCCATAACTTTTATCAAAACAAACAACAAAATACGGAGATCTTGAAAAACGAGCTAGGTGGCCTTCAAAGTATTCTTTTCGATCTAAATCAAGCAAGAAATACGCACATACACACGATCTAATAGATCCCATTAGCTCATGATACCAATTGTGTATATCCTATATTATAACACGGGGTTCGATTCTTGGATTTGGCAATTTCTAGAGAGAGAAACACTGAGAGAGTTTTCTAGAAAGAAGAAAATGTGTTTTCTAAGAAAAAGAGTAAATGACAGCTTGCCTCTTCTAAAGTTGAAGAGGCGTAAATAGTACTTACACTAGAACGGTATCAGTACCACGACTTTAATACCGAAAATCTTACTATAACCTATTAAAACTACGAGCTATAATAAACAGTAAAATACACGGGGTGACCGAGTCTTTTTCTAATATCTAACACTAAAGCCTTTATCAACGTGTCGCGTTGATGTACCCATCCATCGAGAAACCCAAAATTAATCATCCTAAACTAGTGGGACATAGCCGTTAAGATAAATTGCATCTTCTGGTCGAGCCGTTCTGTTTTTCGTTGGTGTTGTGCGTATTATTTGCATTTCTGCTAATTGTTATGGAACATCAAGGTGAGTTCATAGCCCTACATTTTTACTCGTTTTGAATAAATGTTTTATTATCTTTTTGCGGTGAGAAACATGCTCATTTACAACTCGGTTACATGATTGATATCACACTTTGTTTTACTTATGGATGCAAATACTTAAAGCCTTTCTTTTGGAAATACATTGGTTGATTTTACTATGAACACAAGTATCTTGATCTACTTTCCATGTTTGCGTGTTGCCTAAGTTGCGAATAGACCACTAATGCCCGAACTATCATGAACCTTTAATTTCTTAACCGATTGGCTGGTTAAGTAAGTGCGAGTGTTATAAATAGATCTATCGAGACTAATTATCCCTATTCGAGTGAGTAGCGCTCACTACCCACAGGGCTCCCGATAAACGGATATATACCATGTCGGATTTCACTAGGTGCTCTTGGTCAGATACCTCTAGGGCAGTTAATTTCTTGTTTGGCATATAATATGCTTCTTTGAATTGAGCTTCGGTGTCATGAGCTTAGCGCAACAGTAAATATTTTTATGTGAAGCTGTATTTTTTATAACTATCACATATGTTTTATAACTTGTGGGCCACACTGCTTTTGTTAAACGTTTCAAATTGTTAAATACTTTTCATAATATTGTGAGTGATGCAGTATTCACTAAACGTTTTTTATTCTTGCAAATGCTTTACTTAAACCTATGAATTCACTCAACTTTATGTTGATTGTTTTTAACATGTTTTTTTAGGTGATTAGCTTTGGACTTCTTTGACGTGCTATGTGGAGTCTACGTGTAATATAATACCATTTATCAAGACTTTATTTCTCATTCATACTCGTTGTCTTTTGAAAACCAAATTATGCTTTTGTTACATTTTATTTTTGCTTTCGTAAATGTTTAATTTCTTTTATATCTTGTAAAACTTATCTATTTTTAAATATTGCAACGTGTTATGATTTTCAAAACGTCCATTAGTGGTCGTTCCCTTTACCTTGTGTTCGAAATATAATGACATCACGCCCTCGGACACGTATTCCGTCCAGGCCCCGTTTGGGGGTGTGACAGATTGGTATTCAGAGCCAAGGTTATAGAGAACCAGGTAGAATATCTAGGTAGATTATTCTAGGTCTGGTCTATAACCAGTATGTGATCCTAATGTGCTTTTATGTGTGCCTTATACGTGTTTTTACTATGGCATATACCTGAGAACCATTTTTCCTTGAGCATGTTATGATATGTGTTTACTTCTGCCCTGCGTTTATCTTTCCCTGCGTTTATGTTGCGTTGCGTTTATTTTTTCCTGTAAGCTCTATTTTGCTATGAGCTTACGCTTGTCTTTTCTCTGCGGTTATCTTTTCTCTGCGGTCATCTTTTCTCTGCGGTTTACGTTTGCCTTATGAATATTTCCCCGATTTCATATATGAAAGTTGTCTACATATATATATCTAAACTTGTCTAAGACATTGTGAATGATGCAATGGTCTCACTAATTTTTTTCTCTTCGCAACCTTATACAATATCGTTTTACACGAAACCCGTCACAGTGTTGGTTTACATGGAATTATGTGTGAATCTAAGTATTACAAGTCTTGTATGGGCGAAAATTGTAATAGGAGGATTGATATGATAATTTCTATGTTAACTCGTTCATAAAGACCTTTATCTTATTTACTTTAACCGTGTACTCATCAACTATTTTGAACTCTATGTCGATCTCCCCTGATTGTTTTACTCCCCGTCTTCGAAGACAAGTTTTAAACACTCGTCCCATACTCATTAAAGCACCTTCATCGTCATGTCATTCACCATCTTAAAGATTTTGCGAGTACGCGTATTGCATCGGAAATTATTAAGTAGGATGATTTATAATCTCTTTATTTGAATGGATTGAGACGCTTTTACATTTAAATAAATAAATTGTAAATCACCGAACCATAAGTTTATCAATTCATTATTTACATAAATTGGCACGCTTCTTTATGCAAATATTAGAATTAATACATGATGGGCTTAATGGTATCCAATATAACACGAGTATGAGCTCGAACCCGACAATCATCGAAATCCGTTAAAAAGATCTAGAAACACAATCGTGTCTTACCACTCAGTGGAATCTTAAGGCCTCACTTGAACTATCTTATCTCATTCTTAAGTTATTGCTTTTGCCGTTACAAATCCTTACGATCATGAACAGTTTGTGGAGCTAACTGACTTGTGCACACTTGAGCTAATGGATTTGATTCATCCTTGAACTAACGACTGAGTGCAATATTCCACCACCTATTGCATAATCTTTCTCACGAAGTCCTCCCATTTGTTGACCTTTATTATGGGGATATTGTTTCTCAAAATGTCCTCACTCTCTGCATCCCATCACTGTTTGTTATAGTTATTGTTGTTATGTATTCTTATACTTTTATTTTTGATTCACGGCTCCATATGTTTGTGCTATGATTTTCAAATGATTAAAATGAATAATTATTTTAATGAAGATTTCGGATATATAATTTGTTCTTGTTGAGAGGTTGTGAAATTTGTGAGTTGCAACAAAGATGTAACAACCCGAGTTTTCACGACGCATATGACGATCGCAAGTTCGACGTCATTATGATTATTTTATGATTTTTTGTAAGCGAATGTCGACATTTAAGTTTTATTTGTCGTAACTAATTATTTTTGTATTTTATTATGAACAGAAATTTTTAAATATTTATTTTTGATGTTTCACGAGCCAACGTTTACCGCGCGTTCGTTAATCGTTTTGAGTATCGTAAGAATCTACGACGCGCCCCGTTAATATTTTCTTGACCATAAATTATTATTTTTGAACCTTGTCGTCTTCGTTCCTTGTCCGTGACCAAAACTCGCGTTTTATGAACACCCTTTATTTAAATTATGCAAGTATCACTTTTATTAAAATGTTTACATGAGAAATATTGCTAATAAATAAATAAAAAAAAAATTACATTTTTGCATGCTCTAGCCCTCTATAGCCAGCTATGAGCACAAGAACACACACACTCAACTCTTTTTAGTCCCTATGCATAATAGTTGCAAGATTACTTCCAAGAATAAATAAAAACCTTTCATATAATCAAGAAAAACACACATAGTTCAAAATTCTTTCTCTCTTCTCTACCTTGTGGTTTGGCCGAGCAACACACACCACACACACTCACCATTTTTGCAATTTGATCTTGCTAACACAATCAAATGATGATCTAAAGACAAAAGAGGAACCATGTTTATATTGTTTTTCTCTCCCTCTTCTCTATTTGTTTCGACGACAACCCACCCCTAACACGTTGGTGTTTTGATTTTTCCACTTATCAAATAATGTTTAGGAAGCTCTAGTTTGATCATCCACATATTAAAAAGTGACTTGCAGCAAAGTTTGAGTAAAAGATAAATTTGTATTGAAGCAAAGGAGGTTTTGGGTTGGCTTGGTTGGTTGTGGGTTCAAACCAAGCTAAAGGCCACAAGGAATTGGTTTTGTTGATTGGTTAATATTTGGGTTGATTTGGTTGATTTAAGTTTGAGATTGGTTTGGTTTGGTGGGTTTGTGAGCCGTGGCTAAGAACAAGGAGGACGACCCGACGCTTTTATTTTCCGATCTTGCTCCGTAAAGCATCGTGATCACCCTTTTATGTTTATTTCGATTATGTCATTCGTTTGATTTAAATCTTAAATATTTTCTTGGTCACCCAATCGGTTAACTCAAATCGAATCCCGGGACGAGATTCCTTTAAGGGGTGGGTACTGTAACAACGAACGACCTAGTCTTACCTAAAAAGATTATACTACATACGTGGGTTATACTTTTACCCGTGTGTTTCCTATAATTAATCAGTATTTTCAGTCTTATAAATTTAAAGCTTTTGAAACACATCATTCCTTTTTCAATTTCTTACATTCAACCTTATCTTCAGTATTACCAAGCTTTTCAACAAGCTTTTCCATTGCAGGCGTTCCTTGCTCCACACTAGAACGCACTTCATTACCCAAATCCAAAATCAACTTACCATAGAACTTATCCTTTGCTTTACCTTTCTTCTCGACCAATGCATGCGCCATCTCGCGACCACATAATCCTCTTGAAAAATTGACCACTCGACCAAAAAGAGAGTCAATATCCCGTCTCATGAAGCCAGGTAGTAAACTATCACCATCCTCTCGAGGAATAGCGGTAGTAGACGATTCACCTACCTCATAAACACTAACAGGAATAGTCTCATCCTCATGCTCAATCGAATTCTCAACCTCAATCTCGTTATCAGGTTCAGACTCAGAAGCAAACGGCGAAGGATTAAGAGGATCCACCTCTTCATAAGGACATGTCAACTCTGACTCATTCTCATCTTCCTCAATGTCGACTTCCATATCGTCCTCTTCTTCTTGAGGTTCTTTTTCCTCCTTAAATTTATCCTCTTCCGGATCTTAGTCTTCATCGTCTATGATAGGCTCGGGAACAACAGGAACATCATCGTGTTGATTCGGCTCAACAATAGGTACATTGTCCACATGATTGGGAGGAAGTACGTTCACCATGACAATCTAGAAAATATCATACCATACTTACTTAATAACATATCACTCCTATTATTATTGGAACACTATTACCAAAATAATAGCTCGTATAAAAGCGCAACAAATAAAAACTCACAATTCGCGACCTTCTCGATTCACATATACCTCAATTATGTTTCAAACATATATAGTATTAGTTATCATATAATCGCATGACATTCTCACATGTACCAATGCATAACAATTCATGCATCCAACACATGCATAAACTTATTCATACTTAACCAATTATACATATAACACATACATAAACATACTTACATATAACAATTTATAAATGTACCTTACATGTAACCAATGGCAACGGGGAGTCTCGGCGTGCGTGTAGAAGCGTTATAGTTTAGGTTTTTCAAAAAAAGACTCGACCTAGTTCTCTACAACTAAAGCTCTGGTACCACTCTATAACACCTGCCCCGAGGGGCATCGGATTGCGTAGCGGAAATTAGCAATTTGGTGTTACTAAATAGCATCCTTTACCACGATAATAGAAAACGACCCAAATAAGACGTTTTACCAAACATGTGTTCCATAATTATTCAGAGTTAAAATGCGTTTAGGTCCCACAGAATCGTAACCACCGTCTATTACAACATTGAAAGACAAATGTTTTCAAATAAAAGACATTGTTTTTAAACATAACATATGACATTGTTTTTTAAAGACCGGAACACACAAGTAGTCTTTCTATAAAATCCATCACATGCACGACACCACCACGCCATCGTTGCCTTCAGCCTTGGTTACCTGGGATAAGACATGTTTAAAACGTCAACAATAAAGTTGAGTGAAATTCATAGAGTTTAAAATATTCAATAAGTAAAAATCTTTGAATACATAATTAGTTCTCGGGAAAACAAAGCAACAAATGCAATGTATAACAACTTATTTTCTTTCACGCAATAAGCTCATGACAACGAACGTTAACAAGACATATGGCAATTCATATGTTAAAGTGCCCCAAACAAGGTATTGTTGTCATATACCTACTATATTTCTAATAACAAAATGTCTGTTACAGGGTGCTCACCATCGGATTCATACCCCGGACAGGGCTGTCAAATCTAATATATCTATTTAATGCATTAGTGTTCACCTCGTAAGGCAATTGACGGTTTATGAAATAAGGGACTTCGACAATAGCTACTTATGCGGAAACAATCTCATAATCGGGTCCAGCATACCATAAAATCATATGTGTTCGATTTATAAAACAAACATCTATCCCCCTCGCGGGTTTAAAAATAGTTAAAAGAATTTAATGCGAGGCTATGAACTCACCTTAAGCAAAAGATCCAAATCAATCAACTTCAACAAATGCAAGAAACTTCACGTCTAACCGCGACCTATATTATACATATATAGCGGTACGTGGCTAAAAGTATAATAGAACATATAGTGCATATTTGCATACATACATATTACTATTACGTATATACAATCATGTACTAAAATCTCTAAGTGCGACGCAAAACAATTCACCTTGACGCAGTTAATCATATTACAACTTTTTAATAAAGTTTCTATTTTAGTAAGTTACCGAAAGTAATTATAATATAATCCAAACTTCATATTTTGTTATCAATTAATTAACATTACTAACCCTTTGCTCATTATAGACTTCATTCAAAAATTTACTCAAGTTTGACTTTCAAAAGTCAAAGTTTGCAGTTGACTTTTTACCCCAAAAATTACCCAAACTTGACTCGGCTATAAAACGTTCGTTTTTAGGAGTTACAAGGCCCACCTTATATCAAAACAAACCTTAGAACATCCTTTATCATTATCAGGAGCCTAATTTAAATTTTAAAAATTTCTCGACACGCTATGACCAAGTCAAACTTTCTCGTCCACAAAAGTCAACCCAAAGTCATACCAAAACTCATTTTTAGCATAATCCAACTATTCCAACATGTTTAACTATCATAAAAACATATACCAAAACTATCAAACACATGTCCATACTCAAATACTTTCAAATCAATTTTGCACTTTAATCATCTAGCTACAATTATATACATGTAATAACATTCAATTAAATCAAGTAAACATGAAATTAAAAGACTCACAAAGCTAGAAAAAAGTTCAAATTTTGTTTCTCCTTTCCTTTTGAAATCAAACAGAAACCCAAAGACCACAACCAAAGCTTTTTCAACTAAACCAACTAGCTAATAACACTTATCTAGCACTAGTAAACCATCCTTTTAGATCAAAACCCTAAGAACACACTTGAATTTCTAACTTCTTGAAAACTTAGTGCATGTGAGGTTTTCTTAGTGGGAAATGTAGAGGATTAAACAAGGATTAATATGGTATAACTTGATTGTAATGCATGTAAGTAAATAATTTTTGACAATGATCAACATATCATCAGGAAATTCCACATTTGCCTCTCCATCATTTTTTCCACCAATTTTACCATTCCTGATATTTAGTATCCAATCAGCAAAATCTTGTATTTATTTCTTTTCAAAACTATTGGAACCTGATCCTAGCCCCATGTTAACCGTTAATTTCATAACGGTGCAATGATTCCACAAATAAGAAGAGTTTATGGCCGCGTGTACAACATCTTGTCGGCTGCCATTTGGTACAACCGGTAGGATGCCAAAAGTTCAATATAGATCCAATATATGTCACAGACCCAATGAACCAATCCTAACCACTCATTTTTTCATCAAAAATAAAAAAACTCACTTTCCACCTTTTAAAAAAAAAATATCTCACACACTGTTAATCGTTACGCAAAACAAAACATATCACCACGACGAGAATTAAATTATCTTTTTATAGAGGGGCGACACTATGTACTTTCGACGAACTTTTTTTTATGATTTTATGAAGTCATATATGATTTTATGAATCATATATGATTTATGAAATCATACATGATTCGTTATACAAATCATATATGATTCGTATGACGAATCATATATGATTTTCGCAATTCGTGACTGAAACAAAATTGAAAAAAAGTTCATCGGAATCACAAATCATATATGATTTTATGAAATCATATATGATTCGTTATACGAATCATATATGATTTTCGCAATTCGTGACTGAAACAAAATTGAAAAAAAAGTTTGTTAGAATCACAAATCATATATTATGATTTTATGAAATCATATATGATTTCTGGAATCTATATGTTTTTAATATGAAATCATATATGATTTCGTTATTACGATTTCATATATGATTTTCGCAATTCGTGACTGAAAAAAAATCAAAAAAAATTCCTCGAAAGTATATTGTGTCACCAGTCTACTGGAAAGATAAAAAATATCGTCGCGGATGGTGTATTTTTTGTCGGTATTGTGACATTTACGTTTGTAAAGATGTTTTATTTGTAAAAAAGAGAGTGAAAGTGGATTTTTATTTTTGATGAAAAAAATAGATGGTTGAGATTGATTCATTAGATCTATGACAAATAATTGGTCTATGTTGATCTTAACTCCCGGTAGGATCTGTCAGAAGTCTCCACCAAACACGACAACTTTTCCCCCAAAAACCTGTTCAGAAGGCGTTAAGGGATCTGTGCGACAAATGTCTCGCATTGTCCTATCAAACGGCTCATACAACAATGTCAATTTGACCATAGGAGGCCTCATCACATTATCTTAGTTTTGTCATCCTTTACAACTCTGCAACTCAATGTGCGCGGAGGAAATGTTACATAGAATCCTCAACCATCATTGATTGGTATGGCAAACTAGAATGAGTTTGTCGTACCAATTCCAAGAGGAAAACCGCAATACCACTTGATGCAACATTTAAAACGATTCGACCTTGTGAATGACATGCCGCTGACATAGTCTTATATAGGTAAGTCTTACCTGTCCCGCCATATCCGTATATGAAGAACATACCTCCTTTATTTTTATCAACAGAATCCATTATAGTTCCGTATATTCCTTTTTGCTCTTCTGTCAATGTAACGTAGAGTCTTTTGTGTTCTTCTTTTAACTTATCTTTATCGTATGACGTTATCGGTGCACCAACCTATTATATCCGTCCATGGTGTATTCTGTTGTAGGGTACGACATGTTTAGGATACTTTTCAAGCTCTTGTTGTTACTTAGAAGCATATGTTCAATATATAAAAGGCAATAGTTTTTATTTTGCTCATCTAAAAGTACCAATTCTGCAATTTATGTGATATTAATCAATTAGTTTGCAAAATGATATAAATATTTTTAAAATTTGAACCATCTAATATAGAGTAAAATGTACTCTAACATTGTTGAACACGTAATATATCTGGAAAATGCCGTGCCTACCTTTGACACGGGGTTGTGATAATCAAAACATATATGGGTGCGAAGATTAGTGAGAAATAATCAAGGGTGACAGCCTATAGACACGAAAATCAAATAGACGGGAAGCGAAGCTCAGATGGTGAAGGGTTTGAAAATTGGCTATAAAGTTATGAATCTATTTTGTTAGTTGAATATTTTGTGCACAGTATGTCTAAATGTAACTGTATTGATAAATCGAGAGATAAAATTAGTGATTATGCTACTGATACAGTAAGCGATAAAATGGAAGTTATGGTTGACCAAGTCCAAGCCATGTTATTCAACATGATCTCAAGCCTAGAACCAAAGCCTATAGAAAGTATGATTTTATATCCACCTTGTTAGGATTATGAAAATCCATGTAAAAGACTCGGTCACCCCGTGTAATGTCTAGCTTGGTTATCGTAGCTTTAATATTAATCGTATATTACCGTTTGACTTATTGCTGTAGGGTCGGGTCCATTACCCCCACATGTTAGCCCACTCCATAGCCTAATTTGGGGCACGATAACACTTGTATTTATACCCCCTTTCCAGGCATGGGAGGCGAGAGAGAGAGGAGAGATGATGTTCATTTTATCACAAAACACACACTAGGTGTAGTTTTCTTTACTAAAACTCACTTGCGTTTCTCTCTACAAATTCGGGCCCAAATCCTAGATACTATTGATATCTGTTTTCATGATTGTCATAATATACTTAATTAGGAATCAGAGCACATGGGATGATTAGCTAGATTGTGTGTGCATTTTCTTGGTTAGATTAAATCAAAAGTTAGGTTTTTGAAGGTTTATGATCTCATTCTTGACACTCTTTGATTCTTACGTTTGTGGTGTTAAAGTTGGTGTTTTTATAGTTGTTATAACCTTCTAGGATCAAGTTGTGCAAAAGAAACCAAGCAAAAAGGTTCAAAAGGGTGATTTTTAGGTATTTTAGGTGGAAAAAGCTGTATTTTTCATCACTGCGTTTTGTCTCTCTGGCCAAATTCTTCATTGCGTTTTGTCTTCGGCGTTTTGTTAGAAAAAGGACACTGCGCTTTGTCGATTTGTGAAGGACAACAGTACTGCGTTTTGTCTTATTAGAGACTGTGTTTTGTCTCTTGCGTTTTATCTCCTGCGTTTTGGTTTATTTTACAAGTTGAGATTTGCTTCTGCGTTTTGCCTATTTGAAGACCCATATTGCGTTTTGCATAGGAGGAACTTTGCCCATTTCATTTCTTGGCTGTGTTTTGTCTCAAGAATTGACTGCGTTTTGTCTAAGGTTCTTCTCTGCGATTTACCTCTTGCGATTTGTCTATTTTTGAAGACCTTCATTGCGTTTTTGGGTAGAAAGAATACCTTGGCAAAATTCTTCTTCACTGCGTTTTGTCTCCAACAAATTAAGATTTGTCTAAGGCTCTTCACTAAGATTTGTTTAACTCATTTCAACCAAACCCACTTCATATATAACACAAACACATCACATAATTAACAAAACAATCATTCATTTTATAACATACAATACTATCATTGTTCTGATCAACTTAATCATTTCAAATCAATTAAGATAGTTAATCTTTCGGAAGACATTCAATGTGCCGGTTCTGATACCTAACCACCTATGCTTGATAGAACTGACTTTGCATCATGGCAATAATGTATTCGACTGTATTGTCAGGGTAAAAAGAATGGTGTGAACATTCTGAAGTCAATTGATGAAAGACCATTTCAAATAGGGACTTTTTGGGAAACACTTGCTGAAGGAACTAAAGGTGCCTAGAGTCCAAAAATGACTCCTCGAGTCTATTCTGATCTTTCTCTGAAGATAAGGAAAGGTACACATTGTCGAAATTCGGGCAACGAACATCTTCCTAGTTCAAGGTTGCCAAAAGATATTACTCTCTTAATCAATCGATTACCACTAGATGCAAAGGACATATGGGACAATGTGAAGATGCTCCTGAAAGGTTTGGAATTAACAAAAGAAAACCGTGAATCACAACTGTATGATGACTTCGAACTCTTTCGTCAGCACAAAGGAGAGACTATTCACGATTACTATGTCCGGTTTGCCAAACTTCATCAAGACATACGTATCTTCAAGATGACCATCGTCCAGTAATGTAGCTTAAATTTTAAGTTTGTTAATAACATGTTGTAGAATGGGGGATAAGATTTGTAACAGCAGTGAAACCTACATAGAGGCTGATCGGGACTCTAACTATGATCAACTGTATGACTTATCTAAAAGCAGCACAAGGGCACATGGCCAAAGGAAGAACTAAATGTTGTTGGGAGCCGGATTTTACTCAACACATCAGTTGATCTCTCGTCCTTGATATCTAATGTTGCACCTCATCAGTTTTTAAACCAAAAAAAAAAATTTTCTCAAAAAAATAAAAAAAAAAAAAAAAAAATCATCTACAAATCTATCATCCACATATGTTCCATCATACTTTGTTGAAAACTCTCAACTTGATTCGGGACTCTCTCCAACGGATAACTTAATTGAGAATTTAACCATCAATTGCTTTCATCACCCAATATACTAAACATACCGCCTCAACAAACAATCAAATCAGAACTTATCAAATCCTAGAACAAAGCCACAGTCAAGACGGAGGGTTGTGGTTTCAGAATGTTCAGGGACGACAGAATACGAGGACAGGGTAACAATGTGGGTGCAGGTACATCTGGTTTTATTGGGGAGCTCAGAACAAGTCGAGAATGCTAATCTAGGTAAGCAAGGCATATTAAGTCTACACATTGAACGGTATAGGCCAAATTGCAAAGGAAACTACACTCAGCCCAAAGTGACACGAACTCCGATATCTTCCAAAGATAAGATGTTGACTAATGCAAGTTTGGAGAATGGGGTGGTATTGGATGAAGAACAGTTACTATTTCTTGCAGCGTAGACAAAGACAACGCTGTTGATGAGATGTGGTATGAGTAAAATATCAGGATTTAGACTTAATGTAGGTAATGTGTTTCAAGGTGTTATGGGGGACTATGATGCTTTTGATTTTGGGAGTTGTGAGGCTTCCAGGCACAAACTATGTTCTATGGCTTTCATATCATCTGCAGATCCTGTTTATGTAAAGCGTGTCCGTCATATGATTAGACATTCTTATCTGAGGTATACACGACCATGATCAATCTTTTGGATGTGTTGTGAACATCATGAAGAACACGAGATGCATGACGATGTACAACCAAACTACGTTGTTGACTCGCATGCCCGATTTATACATGGTGACTAGTAATATGATTTGTTATGATCATGTATGTAAGGGACATGCGAACTTTTATTGAGTGCCAGTTCTACATAGCAATGTATTTCTGTACAAATGATGCATACACGATGATATATAATGATATGTATGAACCTCATTCCCAATCGGTCTCTAAAATAACACGGAACACAGTAGTTAATAATTTACTAACTGCTGAACTTACAACATATAAGGAACAAGTTGCACTATATGAAAGACGGGCCAGGTTTGAATTAATGGAAAGAGAACAAAAGATTGATGAACAATTAAGAATAGTTATCACTGACCACAATATTAAGGAAGAAAATTTGAAAAAGGAACTTCATTCTGTAAAATTGAACTTGCTTCTACCATCAACCATAACAAGTCAATGGTAGAAGAAGTTACGTCTTTAAAAAAGGTTTTTAAACAGAAAGAAAACAAATACCTTGAAGAATTTTTAGACATGAAAGCATTAAAAGAAAAGGCCGAGGATAAACTATACAAACAAGACCAGTCTCTTTAAACATTTCACATGTTGTGTAAACCAAAGCCTTATCATGTTGATGAATTTAAGGTAGTATTGGTTAAATAACCTTATGCCTCACCGTGCATAAACAAGTTACTCTGCTTTATATAATGGTCATGAAATTATCAAAACCAATCATGTCACTGCGCCCATTGTGTTAAAAATTTCAGAGGATTACCTAGAGATAGATGAATCACTAGGAAGAGAAAAATGAATGACAAAATGAAGAACCCAGCGGTTGTGCTCAAAAGAAGTTAAGTCATACACATGATTCTAATCGAAAGAGAACTACTTAGGACTTTTCACCCAAGAAACAATTGACCACTGAGCAAATATTTTGGTCTCAAGATCTCATCAAGATGAAAGTCAAAGCTCTCAAAACGCAGGCCACAGCCTCAAGGCCAATCAAAGCGTTGACGATGTATCCTCCAAATACACCTGCAACGCTTGTCCCAAGGGTTTTGTCTTCAGCAAAAGCGTCAATAAAAATTACTTTTTTGTGTAATACTAAACTCTTTTCGATATTGAAAAAACTGTACAAGAGAATTACACCAACAGGGCTCACTGAAGAGGAAAGGGGTTTTGAACAAACCAAGGCATGTTATCTCACCGAGGTTATCTCATTTTTCAAAACATTTAAAGAACATTTTAAGGGCATTCAAAAGGCTCTAACTAAAGAAATTAAAGAAATGAAAGATATTTTTGAAGGTAGGAAGCTGAGGTTGACCAAAATGTTGTTGATAGGAAACATGATGAGATTGAACGGAAAAACCTTCTTATTGCACATGATAATTTAATTGTCGATTGCTTGTCCAAAGAAGTGTTTTATGTTGCAACAAATTCTGAGCTTAATGTTTCTAGATTTACTGAAATGCATGATGCTCACACTATTGTTGAGGCACGTTGTCTGGAACTTGAAGCTGAGCTTTCTAATTTACGTGATAAGATTCAAAATGATAATCATAATGAGTTAGTTAAACGGTTTTCCAATCTTGAGGTAAATCACTTAAACCTGCAGTTAAAGTATCAAAACCTTAAAGAAAGTTTTGGAAATAATCCATCAACACCCGCTAGAGATACTCCTGATTTTGACTCAGCCTTTGTAATCAGAAAAATGAAAGCTTCCCTTCAAGGAAAGGACAACGTCATTAAAAAATTGAAAACACAAATCTCTCACTTGCAAGAGACCCGTAGTGAAGCTGACCGTACACTTGACTTCAGGGCCTTAGATTTTCAGATCACTCAGTTAACTGAAAAAGTCACTGTTCTTCAAGAACAAAATGAGCTTTTTAGGGCAGAAAATGGAAAAATCAAGCAGCACTACAAAGAATTGTATGATTCTATTAAGATCACGCGTGCTAAGCATCTCGAACAAACAACTGCCTTGTCCACTGAAAATGAGAATCTAAAAGCCCAAATACAGAATAAAGTGAAAAGTGTCACTAACGATCATGTAAAACCAACAGTTCTTGCACCAGGTAAGTATGCTAAAGATGTTGAACCAATTCCCCCTCGCAATAGGAACAATAGGGCAGTTCATCTAGATTATCTCAGGCATCTTAAGGAAAGTGTAGAAACCCTTCGCGAAATAGTAGAGGAAGCTAAGGTTGAAAGACCCTTAGATAGATCAATTGTCTATGCTTGCCGTTACACTAAGCACTCTCAGGAACTCTTAGAATATGCGATTGACACTTGTCCGAAAGACTATAACCAACGAGATAAAAAGAAAAAACAAGTTACTTTTAAAGAACAATGTAACACACAAAAACATGTTGAGCAACTGAACACCCAGAAGACTAATGCCCCTGTGCCTCCTTCTACAAGAGTAAACTGTTGCACCGATGCTAGCGGATCACAACATAGGAGCAATAACAAGAAAAATAGGATCTCGCCAGCTAAAGGTGTCAATAAGATGAAAGTAGAAGAACACCATAGGATAAATAAGTCTCACTTAAGAACCACGAATCGTATTGATTCTAATAGTAGCTTTAAGCATACTCTAATTAATTCAAATTCTAATTCTGTTTGCCAAACATGTAACAAATGTTTAATTTCTGCAAATCATGATATGTGTGCGGTTGATTATTTGCAATCGGTTAAGGCACCCCCATCTATTAATAATAGTCATAATGTTGTGCGCAAAGTTAAGCAAGTTTGGAAACCTAAGCAAGTTAGACAAGTATGGAAACCCACAGGCAAAGTGCTTACCAGTGTTGGTATCAATGGAGACCCACAGGCAGAATATTCACCTTAGGAGAACAGTTCCCTTTAACTAGGATCACTGCACCCAAAGTAGTATATGCTAATCAAAATGAGTATCAGGTCATTACTTGTGCTAACAAATAGGAACCCAACCAAAATTGGGGATCTAACTTTCCAAAATTTCCATCTTTGTCTGTTTTCAAATGCAGGTCATATAGATCATCCTTTGGTATTTGGACTCAGGCTGTTCAAAACATATGACTGGAGATCTCTCATGACTCTGGAATTTTGTGAAAAAGTTCATCGAGACAGTTAGATTCAAGAATGACCACTTTGGTGCTATCTTGGGTTATGGAGATTATGGTGCTATTATGGGTTATGGAGATTATGTCGTTGGTGATAGTGTAATCTCTAGGGTATATTACGTGGAAGGACTGGGGCATAATTTGTTTTCTGTCGGTCAATTTTGTGATTCGGATTTGGAAGTTGCCTTCAGAAAGCATTCTTGTTATGTTCGTGATACGGATGGTGTTGTGGAATTAACTTAAAGGTTTCCGTGGTTATAATTTATTACACTATTTCTGTTTGAAGAAATGATGAAGTACCTCCCTAATTTGCTTGTATCTAAAAGCCTCCAAGCAATATCTGGTTATGGCTTCTGGCGTTTTTAAACACTTGAAAGTCTGGTACCATCAATGGATCTTGCAAGAAAGACCTTGTCAGAGGCTTACCTAGATTGAAGTTTGAAAAAGATCATCTTTGTTCTGCATGTCAATTAGGAAAGAGCAAAAAGCATACCCACAAACCCAAAAATTAAAACACAATTTGAAGTTATAAAACACCCTTCATATGGATTTTGGTGACCGATGCGTGTGTAAACTATTAATGGGAAGAAAATACATCTTGGTAATCGTCGATGATTACTATGGTTTACGGTGGGGATCAGTTTTTGGAGATCCAAGGATGAAACTACCAACGGGTTGTCATCAATTTCTGAAGCAAATACAGTCGGTCTCAACCAAAATGTAAGATTCATCCGCCAACCGACAAATGGAACTGAATTTGTCAACAGACTCTGTATGATTATTATGAAAGCGTGGAAATCTTTTCACAATAAGACAGTGCCAAGGATCCACAGTAGTACGGCTGTTGTCGATAAAGATGGAACGAACTCTTGTCGAGGGCCGCTCGTCGGACAATGCTAAATCTTTCAAGGCACCGATGTTTCTTTGGGCTGAAGCTGTGGCTACTGCCTGTTACACCCAAAACCGTTCCCTTATTCACACACGTCATGACAAAACCCCATATGAGCTAGTACATAATAAGAAGCCTGATCTCACATTTTTCCGGGTCTTTGGTGCTCTTTGTTACCCTACAAATGACAGCGAGAATCTTGGAAAACTACAACCAAGGGCTGATATTGGAATTTTCATTGGATATGCACCGAGCAGAAAAGGTTACAGAATCTACAACAAACGAACCCGACAAATCATGGAAACTATTCACGTTCAATTCGATGAGCTGACTGAGCAAATGGCTCCTGTACAATCCAGTCCAGGACCCGCTCCTAGCCTGTTGACGCCTGGACCTATAAGTTCAGGGCTCGTACCCAATCCTGCTCCTGCTATACCATATGTACCTCCCACAAATAAAGAATTGGAGATGTTATTCCAACCTATGTTTATTTGCAATATTTTTAATCCACCGGTAACCGTCAGGATCCTATTCCTAATGTAGTACAAGACCCGGTCATTCCTACAGGTCCATCAGTGTCTATTTCTATTGATCTCGACGCACCATCGGGAAGTCATATATCATCACCATTGGATCATCATTCCTCTTCGGTACATCATGGTGTAGCAGGTGAGCAATATGCAGAAGTTAATCCGTTTGCTGCAGCTGATCCCGAACCATTTGTTAATGTGTTCGCCCCAGATCCAACCTCTGAAGCTTCATCATCTGGGGAAATCATGATGCCAGAACCCAACCAAATCCACTCAACCTTCATTAACTATCCAGGAAAATGGACCCGACTCTCAAGCCTCTTGATAACAATTATTGGGGAATCCCTCATTCGACGTTTCACTAGGAAACAGCTTGCTACGGATGCTTTGTGTTGCTTCTACAATTCCGTACTATCCAAAATTGAACAAAAAACTTCAAATCTGCAGCTACTGAAGACTGCTGGTTTTCAAGTATTTACAGAAGAATCAGGAATTGATCGACTGGTCGGTATGGGATTTTGTAACACCTCCAACAGTGCCTATGATTATTGATTCTCAAGTGGATTTATAAGGTGAAATTGACGAGTTATTGGTGATGTGTTAAAAAACAGGCAACGTCATTGTAGCAAAGGATTTTGTCAAGGAGAAGGTCCTTATTTTGAAGAATCCTTGCCCTGGTTGCTCGTCTTGAATCAATCTAGGATATTCATAGCCAATGCCGCCAGTAAAAACATGAAAGTTTATCAAATAGACGTGAAAAAACTGCCATTCTAAATGGCCAAGCTCAAAGAGACGTCTATGTACACACAACTGAAGGCTTTGATTAACCACAGAAAGAAGTCACATCATGTCTATCGTCTTGAAGAAAGCACTTTCGGGTTAAAACAGGCTCCAAGAGCATTGGTATGACACTTTTTTAAAGTTTCTTCTGGCACTAAAAGGATTTCTCCAAGGGTTGTCGTTCCGTTCCAACTTGTTCATTCGGAAAACAGCGCTAAACACTCTTCATGTTCAATATTGCTTGATGATATCATATTTGCCTCGACCGACCCCAAAGATTGTGACCATTTTTCTAATGAATGAGTTCTAAATTTCAAATGTCGATGATGGGTCAAATATCATTTTTCTTAGGCTTACAAATTTCTCAAAATCCTAGAGGCATTTTCATTAATCAATCTAAATATGCAAATGAGATTTTAAAGAAATTTGATCTTCATAAAAGTGACCCTGTTGACACTCCTATGGTGGAGCGAACAAAACTAGATGAGAACTTCAGGGGACCCCTGTTGACCAGACCCATATATCTGCAGCATGATTGGGTCCCTGTGTACCTCACAGCCAGATAGACCTGGACCTCGTTTTTGCTGTGTGCATGTGTGCTAGGATATCAATCTAGGCCTACTAAAAAGCACCTTGAGGCTGTTAAATGGGTCTTTCGGTATCTCTAAGGAAACCATATCCAATATGGGTCTTTGTATCCGAAAAGACACCGGCCATGGCAATAACTGCATACGTAGTACATAGATCATGCAGGGTGTCAGGGACACTTGCAGAAGTACATCTTGGCAGTGCTCAGTTCCTTGGTGATTAAGATAGTCAGGCTTGGTCAATCAAAGATGCAAACTAGCACGGCCATCTCGTCTTCATAGGAGGCTGAATACATCACGATGTTGGTTGCTGTGCCCAAATCCTATGGATGCGGTCTCAATTATTCAGATTATGGCTTCGCTTACAATTCACATCCTTTTTACTGTGACACAAGAGTGTTCATAGCCTCTGCTGTGACAACAACGTTAGCAACTCCAGGTCCACACATCGACATTCCGATTCATTTCATCAGAGAACAAATGGAAAAATAGAGAAAGGATGGTTTGAGTTGTATTTTGTGGGACTGAGTATTAACTGGGGATATAATCACTAAGGCGCTCCAGAGAACGATTCAAATTCCATTCTCCAAAGGCCTTGGCATAAAAGTGTATCGAAGCCGGAGACACTCAAAAGTCTTAAGGTTGATCAGGATGAGTATGGATTGGCTTCAAGTATCCGAGTAAATATGTACATACTTAATCCCAAAAAGAAAAATACAAAAAATATAAAACATCAAAAATCTATAAAAAATCAGGGAAAATAGAAATACCAAAAAATAGTTTTTCTTCAAGGGACATGTCTTCGTTTATTGATAACATTTACGGTTCCATAGAAATGTCAAATTCAATAAGACACGGGGCTTTAAATGAGCTCGAACGGAAGTTTAAACTTTCAAAACAGGTCTTTATGGTTGTCGTTATTTTAGACTCGCAACCCGCTTTTCAAAATGAGGAAGCTTGTCGCCAAAAGACGGCTTTCTAACAAAACGATCTGTGATTAAGGCTCCCGGGCATGGATTACTTTATATCCTTGCAACCTCGATCTAATGTACGCTTTAGTGCATTATTTCTTGATAAAGAAGAGAAGTCTTCTTTTTAACCAAATAATTTTTCTTCTATGATTCTTCAAAAATTATTTGTGTTAACCATGGTGGAAAAAGGTGTTGTCTTTCAAAACTTAATCAGTCATCTAAGACTCCTCATCAGAAATAGATTTTAAAGGGAAATTTTATATCACTCAAACAATGTCTTACAACTCTTTTAAATAGAAAACGTACATTATTTGAGGGGAGAAATGTGCTAATTATTCTTTCAAAATTGATCTTTGATTGAATAATCACAGAGTAAACGAAAAAGGTTTGACAATAACTAATCATGATTTAAAGGGGAGTTAATTAATTTTAACTCATTTAGACTTTAGATGTTATGTGATTCAACCTTTAGGACTTAGAATGAAACATATGGCAATTAGGTACTTACTTCGTTTAACGTACATCAGAAAGGTCCTAGATTGCCATTGGCATAAGTTTTATAACCCGAACGATTTTTTCTCAAAATTATTGATTTCATAAATCAAGTTCGGGTTAATCATTTGAAAAGTGTTCTAATCAAATCAGAATCAATTTTCGACACTACAAACAGATTTTCAAGAAATCTTGACCACTCGAATAAATACAATAGATCTTTAAATAGAATTCGGGTTCTTTGTTCGAGGGGGAGAAAGTGTTTTTCGAATATCTTCAACATGTCAGGGTAATTATATGGAAAAAGTTTTAACTTACAGACAATTAATTTAGGGGGGAGTTTTAACTCCAAGGCTTCATTTGTAATAGTTGTTAAACTTTAGAGGTTTAAAATATAATTTCAAGACTAGTGCGCTTAGGCTTATAACTAACCATTAGATAGTATTGCCACACCTCATAGTTCTTTAAAACGCTAGGTTTGTTTGGAAAAAATATGTAGTTTTTAGAAGACTTTGAAGTTGAAGAATATGTTTTAGATATCGAGTAGTATTTACCCTATAAGGTTAATCACTAGCTTATTTTCAAAGGGAGTAGAATTTCCTTGTCAAAAGAGGTACACCCATGGGTTTGATAAGTATGATTGATACCTTTAGGTTAGTCATTATCCTGCAAGAAGAATGTTTACATCCAGATCCTTAGTTGACTTAGGTTATTATCATTTATGGCTTATTTAGAGGGAATAATTGTGACATCCGAGACTTTGCTAACTTAGTGTTTCAATTTAAATTCATCCATATCTTGTAAGGAGAAATACGCTCATCAGGGTCTCTTAATTGACTTTGATGTTATGGTTTCGAATTATTTGTGTATTCGAATATTTGTTGTGTCTTCTAAAGAAAAGGATTGCTGGTTTGGGAAAACGCTAAGTTAACTTCCATTGGGAGAGTATCGAGTCGGCTAAGATACTATATGGAAAATCTTGACTATGCCACTTTAAGTTTGAATATTCAGGTCCTGTCTCATAAACAATTCATGTACTTCATCAAGTAGTGTGGTAATCAGTGTTAGTGTCAGTTTATAATTTTTCATGTGTTTACTCGTTAAACTCAAATAATTTATAAACTCATCATAACTGACACTAACAGAGTCCTCATTAATTGAGGTGGAGAATTTTATAGGTTCCTATATAAGCTTGTATTTATCTGACCACATTTCTCTAAATTTTCTAACATAATTAAATCAATTGATGATCCTTATTCTCAAAGGGTTTGAAAATTTTTAATCAGCGGAAAGAGAATGTGATTTAAATATTAAAATCTGATAAATTGTGTGATCTATTAAGACTCATGAGGTACTCTTTCCCTCCATGTGCCAAACATTTTTGAATATCGACGCACATGTTGAGGGGGAGCAGTTTCATGATTCAAAACAATCAGATTACAATGGCTTTTGGATATCTATATCACAAGTAACCTTGATTGTTTTTTAAATGGGTTTTATGGCGAAGGTGAACTCGTACCAAAACAGACGACCCTGTAATTACTTTAGTTCCGAGTTATAAGGATGGTATGTTAGGTACTCGTTCAACTCGATCCTGCCAGAGCGGAGGGATCTACCCAGGGACCAACTCACTAGTTTGTGTAGAAGGTCCTTAGGTATGAGTACAAAAGGAGTTATTGTGAGAAATTAAGGGAATAGTGCTTGATGAAGATGGACGCTGTACTGGAATAAACCTAAACAAGGGTACTAGTGATGATGTCTTGGTAAGCATTGAAGGGGTTGAAGAATGAAAAGAAATGTAAGGATAAAGGTTGTAAAGGAAAGCAGCCCTCCTTTAAAATTAGGCAGAAAACGGGGTCACTACAGATGTTGTCAGATCCACATGGCTTGATGTGTGGAAATTGAAGATAAGTAATCATGGACCCAGTGATCGCTGCACAACCATCCTAGCCACTCAAGGATCCCTCAAAGGATATTCTTGTTTCATTTAGACGGAGTTCGAATTACAGTGCTAGCGTCTGATCTCACTCCGCAGTTAGATGATATTGAAAAGGTCGGCAGTCTGCTCAGCCTTCATTCTACATATACCAAAAATGCACTATTGAGTCTAGAGCCATGAGATCATCCTTAAATCTTGTTAGGACACTAATACAAACTATGCTTGTTCATCACACTATCTGATAACAAGTAAAGATCTTAAGAGTCCTACGCATTATCCTCGTGGTATTGCCAGAACATCCGAGTGATACGAAAGTACTCACAATGAAGATGGAAATCCTTCTAGAGCCAACATCAAACAAGCTCTTGGTAGGTGACATGTGAGATCCTCTTGAGGATCAAGCTTGTGAAAACTGGAAAGAAACGATGGTGCGATTATTTATGAATCACACCTGTTCCAGGCAGTGAATTAACGAATCATTTTTGAAAAACCTTTCGATGTGCTCAACAACAGATTTTCTAGCACATCGACTGTGAACGTCTTTCAAAACAAATGTGTTTCTAATGAAATTTGATTTTGTGCTATAAAACCCTCTCGCTGTGTTACAAAAACTACTTTCTCAAGCGACACGTCAATTGATTTTCAAATCAAGTTTTCTCTTTAATCGGTAAGATAGTAACTAACCGATTCACTCTTATTATGTTGTCTGCTTTGAGACGTTCCGATACAGAGAACAGGCAAGTATGGAGAATTTGATGGATACAACATCTGATGGTCCGGATACTTATAAAAAATGGAAATTCGTCAAGGAGTTCTTCTTAAGATGAATCTATCTGATCACAGGTCGGTCCTCACGGATCTGGAGGTTAATCCAACCAGACTCAGGCGAATGACAAAGCCAAATTTGTCCATATGCTTTATTGCTAACTGTTTTATTACAGGATTAAGTTATGGTGGAAAGGAAGATACCTCGTTCCAGTGGAGGTAAATTCACAAGCCCTTATGCTACTTTAATGTTTTTAAATAAAAGACAACATGACAACCTAAAGACCTACAACACATCTTTCGTAACTCTGATAACGTAATGTCATGATCACAGAAATTGTGAGCATGCGGTCAGAAAGGTCACAACTTCACATGAAGGCAATTCTACCTCAACAAGGTTGATTAGGGATTTAAGATGAAGATGATCTCAAAGTAATGCTCAAGATTGCTAATTTCTAAGGGACAAAATCTGTAAGTTTACTACTTAATGTACAATGATCTCAAAGATGAAGAATCAAAGACTTCGAGCTACAGGACAGAAGGTCGAAGAACTAGGAATGCTATTATTCAAAAAGTGTATATTATAGCGGTGGACTCCCTTAGGGGGAGATTGTTAGGATTATAAAAAAGACTCGGTCACCCCCGTGTATTGTTTAGTATAGCAAAGCTTGTAGTTAGAAAGTAAGCGTATGACTTTTGGTATTGGGCCGGGTCTTTTACCCAAGTGTTAAGCCCATACCCAAGCCCATAGAGCTCACAAACATATGTATATAAACCCTTTTCCAGCCATGGGAAGGGGTTAGTGGTTCATTTTATCATAAAGCTTTCGTTTGATTTTTCTCTCACTAGAAATACTTCACTTTCTCTCTCTAGATAATTTGCCAACCCAATCATCCATGCTTGTGTTATGATATCCAATATACTACAAATCTCTATATGTTTTGTTCTAGCATGAAAGACAAGATTGGCTGCCATGTATAAGGTTGCTTTATTATCACATTTTATGTCAACTGGTCCAAGGTCTTTAAGCCCCAAATCATTAAGAAGATAAACTAACCAAGTGACTTTAGGTTAAATCCATGGCTTGATACTCAGCTTTAGTTGAGGATCTTGATACTACTCCTTGCTTTTTGACTTCCATGAGACTGGAGATTGACCAAGCAGAATACAAGTGGTGGACCTTGTTGGAAAAATAGTATTGCAAAATGACTTTTTGCAAAGTTTGGACATTATTTAATATATGTTATATATATTTATATTAGCTTTGTTGTAGTCTTTGCGTTTCTCGGGAAGAGAGATTCGCACGTGTTTACTATGTCCAAATTGGAGATATATGAATGAGATATCGTGTCTCAAAATGTGACACTTGAAACATAAAATCTAGAAAATTTATCCTCCTACATTGCCAAGATGGAAAGTGAGGATGTGTTTCTTTTTCTAGAATTTTCTATAAATCTATTTTAAGAATAGATATAGACTTATTCAAAAAGTCTTACAGAACATTTTGTAAATCTATTTTAGAATAGATGATTAGGTATAGACTTATTAAACAAGTCTTACAGAATATTTACAGAATAATTTTGTGTTATAAGGTCATTAATTGACAATTTAATTGGCGGTTATTATTTGACTCAAAGGTTTATAACAGAAAATTAATGAATCATTATTAAGGCATTAATTGACATTGATTGCACCATTACACCATATGCATATGAATGTGTATAAATAGATGGCAATCTCAACCATTCCAAGACACAACAAGAAAAACACACAAGAGAGAAAAGCTCCATTAACAAGTTTTCCAGCAGTCTTTTCGATCAGAAGCACTCTGTTTTCCGTGATATTTCAGGCAAGTATGTCAGGTCCGGCTGTACAACAGCTTTGAACGTTGTACCCTGGGAAACAGACGGCGAATCTGTTTTAAGGGAAGCGTGTCCAACACGTGCCTCGTTCCATGACCTTTTACTGTTTTCTTATTTATCGTTCATAGTGTCTGTCTTCTGCTTCTACCCAATTATGTCTGTTTTATTTTCTGTTGTTTAATTTCTGTTAATTATTATTAATTGTAATCTGATTTTATTTTAATAAAAGTGTACATGTTTCCCTACAATCTTAAAACAGATTCTGTTTAACAGAATTATAAACACTTTCTTAAAATCGGATTAAATATTATTAACAAATTTTATAAACTGTTTTCTGTCGAAACCAAGATTGAGTTTCTTTGGAAATCAGTTTTAATTAAACAGATTTTTAACTTACAGAGAATTACAGATCTATAACGATTTTTTTTAAAAGCAGTTGTTCATACTGATCTATTAATTCATTGAAACCAAGATTGAGTTTCTATTAAACTGATCTATTAATTCATTGAAACCAAGATTGAGTTTGTTTGAAGCAGATCCGGTACAAGATTATAGAAATCAGGATTGAATTTCTTGGATACCAATTTATAACAGTTTATTTAACTGTTTGTGTTTGATCTGTCAGGATGACAAACACGATTGTGACTACTCCTGTGAACGTAACTGGTGCGCCGGTTACCAACACAGTTGCTAATCATGCTGAAAAACCAGAAAAATTCAATGGGCAGAATTTTAAGAGGTGGCAACAAAAGATGTTCTTCTATCTCGGAACTTTGAACCTTGCGTGGTTCTTAAATGAGACTGCACCTCAGGTGAAACCTCCTAAGGAAGGTCAAACCCCCTAGTGCACAGGCTATGCAAGATGTGGAAGCATGGAAACATTCAGATTTCTTGTATCACAACTATGTTCTGAATGGTCTGGTGGGCTCTTTGTACAACGTGTACTGCAAGACCACGACTGCCAAAGAATTATGAGAGTCATTGGAATGCAAGTACAAAAAAGAGGATGTTGGTACAAAGTTCTATAGAAACCTTGTTGAGTTTCTTTAGAATAGTGGATCTACTGAAACCTTGTTGAGTTTCATTGTAGAAATAGATCATGTGAAACATATCTATTAAGATCTTCTTAATGAAAATTGACAACATCATATTACATATGCGTTTTAAAAAAAACATTATGTAATAGGTGATATTGTTTAATTGTTTAGTTGAAAGACTTCCTTTAAAGTGATTGAGCACGTTGTTAATAGTACCAAATTAGTTTTAAACTAATCATGGGACCTCGTATTAACAATATATTTGAAATGTCACGAGTGACATTAAAGGATTTGCTCCCGAACTTGTTAAAAAGGAGACGAGTTACGTGTACGGTAGATGCTTTGAAGCATTCAGAAACCTTATGTGCCATAACTATGCGTTATATGGTCCGAATGACATGAAAACTGAGACCATGAGGGATCCTACCTTAGATAATGGTGGATTAACACTTCGGTATCATGTCATGTATATGGTGATAAGAGTTTGATTATCTCTTTCAATGCAGCTGAGAATGGAGAGATTGAATTTGGGCAACTCTCCAACTGCTAATATCAAGGGAAAAGGAGATGTGATTCACATCTGGAAAAGAGTCTAAGTTAACCAATGCGTTGTACGTGCCGGAGGTTCGTAGTAATCTTGTGTCCGGATGGTTGCTTAGTGAAATTTGGCTTTCATTCTGTGTTTGAATCAAAATTGAGTTAACGAATAACATAATTTGAGTCCGTACGGGGTTACGCCTTTAAAATGTTTAAGCTAAATGTATTTTCTAACGGTCATTTTAGTAAAATCAGTGCGAATTTAGCTTATTTGATTCTTTAAATGTATGGCATGACTGACTCGGACATGATAATTTTAACTCAATGTGTAGTTTAATTGAACTAAATTAGACGCTCATTTTTTATATTGACACGGATTACAAAATTAAAACTTGTGTTGAAGCCAAATTGACAAGATTACCTTTTCTCTCGGTTGAATGGAAAATAACCGAACCCCTTGATATGATTCACATGGTTTTATTTGATTTGGAATTGATACCTACTAAGGTAGCAAACAACGAGTACTTCATTATATTTGTTGCTAATGGTACAAAATATTGCTATTTATACTTACTTGAGAGTAAGGATATAGACAAAATTGTTCTATATAAATAAGTTGAGAATCAACTTATTATCGTATACAAGGTGGTTCGAAGTCATATCGAAAGTGAATATGTGTCTCCATTTCTATATATATATGTGTTAAACTTGGAATAGGACACAAATTTATTGCTCTTGATACT
>BQNB010013173.1:0-40000 GCA_026074375.1 Tanacetum coccineum | reverse complement strand
TTTCTTATAAAATGTTTTGCACAAAATAAGAAAAATAAGGATTGTGGTCAAATCAAATGTTTCCCATCAAGTTCTCTACAATACAGAATATTTGCAATCTCCTATTTTAACAAGGAAAACTATAAAACACATTTTTGTGTTTTCTTTATTTCCCTTGTAGCACTATAAATCACTAGTCGGCAGGATTAAGTTGATCAACATCCAAACGATTACATCTAATCAGTTGTTATCAATAAAACTATACGAATAACAAAACTGGGAATACTCACTTATTAAGATAAACGAATATGATCAAGATGATCAATAATAGTCGAATGTGTGTGAGAGACGTATATTGAGAAATAAGGGTTGTTGTCAACCCTAACGATCTGATGATGAACCTTATACAGCCTCATATGTTCCACTCTACCTTCATCTTCTACTCATTGACAAATTTAAACAAAACTTTATATTTGCATATCCAGTCTCTCAACATTATCATATAATCAACAAATTTATATAACAATAACAAATAAAAAACAATAATAAGAAAATGCAATAAAGATATGTTTAGATCAAATCATTAAGTTTATTTGAGCATTCTCATTTGATCTAATTACTAAACATGCATAAATTTACAATTTTTACACAAAAATTTATGTTAATAAGCAAGTAAGTGTTTAGTAAGAATGTATGCAATTTGATTTGAAGAACCAATCTTTTTGGTATTTAAAATTTCTTTTGCAACTTTCTCTCGAATAAAATAACCATTAATTATAAAGTACTTTGACCTTTTATGAAACACGGGACTAACAACAAATTATAAAGTGACTTGTTGTCACAATATAAATCCATGGGCAAGGAAATATCGACATTAAGTTTTTTAAAGGTAGCTCCGTATCCTTTGTCACCTCACTTTCCTTTTCCACCACCGGCGGTGGAATCGGAGGTCCATCGTATGAAACACCACTACGAGTCGTAATTGCCTTGGCTTAATTCCTAGGATTTGGAATGGTATTGCTTGGTAAAGAACTTAAACTTGAAGCTTGGTTAGTATTGCCTAAATCATTAATCTTGGTGCAAAGACTTGTTAACAAACTTGTAACATTTGTCATTTGATTTTGCAAACCTTGATTTTGATTTTGCACATTCTTTATATTCGCATCATTAGCTTTAGCATAACTTTCAAAATCCGTTTTAGACACTCCTTGAATTTGTGAAACGGGAGGTAAAGCTTGATTAACCAAAGGTTGATTTGTTGGTGGTTGGTATGGTGGGGCTTGATAAACGGCTCCTTGATTGTTTGGACGGTTTTGGTTAAAATTTGTTCCACGGTTTTGATTCGAATTGAAATTGTTTCCTTGATATCGGTTTTGGTTGTTTTGGACATTCGGTTGATTGAAACCCGGTGGTCTCATTTGACTTGCCAAATTGGAAGGTTGGTTTCTTTGGAGAAAATTGCCAACGGCTGCGGTTTGTTGAAATTGTTGGATGTTGTCATGAAAAACGGGAAAATCGTTTCCACCTCGAGTTAACGGACAATGGTTAAAATTGTGATTCGATCCACACGTGACACATACTTCCTCAACCGCTTTGACGGGTGCGGGAGTAGTAACAACTAAAGCTTTCATTTCATTCATCATTTGTTTCATCTTGATAGTCATCTTATCCTCAAGAGAAGCGGCTATTTGTTGCATATCGAAAGAATTATTAGAAGGTGAAGAATTAGAAAGAGGAGCATCCGTACTCACTCTTGAATCACTAGCACGACTCCTTGAGTAACGAACTTTTGACTTGCTTTCAATAATCGCTAAACCTTCTTGAGGCATCTTGTCTAAAAAATTGCCACCCGCGGCGGAATCTAAGGCATCTTGATCGTTTGAATTCAAAGAATTGTAAAAAGTATCGAGTTGGTGTAGTTCCGAGAAGCCATGGTGAGGACATTGACGAAGGAGTCCTTTAAAACGTTCCCATGCTTCATTGAAGGTTTCGTTTGGTTCTTGGAAAAAATTGGTGATTTTGTTTCGGAGGTAAGTTGTTTTCGATGGTGGGAAGAATTGGTTTATGAATTTTGAAACAAGGTCGTCCCATGTGAGAATTGATCTTGGAGGTTCCTTGTCTAACCAATCTCGGGCTTCACCGTCTAGAGAAAAAGGAAAAAGCAAAAGCTTTATCGAAGTGTTCGGAACTTCGGGATGTCTAAACGTTGAAGTGACCTTGTTAAAAAATCGAAGGTGATTGTGAGGGTCTTGTCTACCCGTAAACTTATTACTTTGCACAAGATTGATTAAAGGTTGTTTAAGCTCGAAATTGTTAGCATTAATCGGTGGAACAACTATAGCATCTTCATACCCCTCGATGGGTGCTTGTAACATTTGGGCCATCGTTCGATTGTCGGCCATTGCAACAATGTTTTGATCGACAATTGGTTCTTCTAAATCAAAATTTTCAACAACAACCGGAGGAGTTTGTTGTTGACGACGTCTTCGAGATTGCGAACGAGTGCGCATAAAAAGAAAAACTAAAAATCAAAAAGCAAAACTTTACACTAATTTTTTTTTTAATAACAAAGAATTTTAACGGTTACACGGAAGAGACTTAAACCAAATAATCAACTACTTCACGGTAGCTCTCAAAAATTGCTTTTCAAGGTGAGCCGTACTTCGTAGAGACACAAATGGCAAGTGTTTCAATCTTTAGTTCGATTTGGGAACAACAAGTTCTCGCGGAAATATTAAGATAATACCCTCCGTTGAGAGTATTATATTTTGGTATTTTTACCACTTGGTGACTTTTATTTCTTAATTAAAAAGGAAGATTTTTTTATATTTTTGATTTTTGATTTTTTTTCTTTTACTTATACTAAAAAGAAAAGGAAAATATTTTTTTTACGTTTTATATTTTATGATTTTTTTTTAATTTTTGAATTATAAAACAAGAATGAAACTTTCGAGGGTGAAAGGATCTTCAACCAATAAAACTCAAAACAAAAAGAAGGAATCTTAAACCACTAGTCCCCCGGCAACGCTCCCAAAAACGAAGTATTGAGTTTTTAAATTCCCAAAATATAGTATATATATAATAATATAACCTTAAGAGCCATTAAGAAACTTCCCTAAGGAAAATTCACTCTTAAAATATATAATATATAATCCAATACGTAATATTTAACCGGGTAAATATGATCACCCGGGTCGTTTCCCCAACGACTAGTGAAAATAAAACCTCATTTAAGCTTGGATTATGATTTGAATAAGAAAATAGATAATTTGATGATCTATGACTACTAAATAAAAAAAAACAATTAAAATTGAACAATTAAGGCAAATTAAACAAGTAAACAAATACGGAAAAACAAAATAAAACCGACAATTAAGCAAAAGACGAAAATTTAACCTAAATTTGCAAACTAATCTCTAACTAAATCAAATAAAAATATTTTTAGATTATATTTTGAATTTTTATCAATTAAAAACTATTTTAATTCTAATTAAAGTCCTAAAAATAAAAAAAAATGAGAATAATTGAAATATATTTTTCCTAAGTAAAATACTAAAGAGAAAAATTTTAGAAAAAGGAATTAACTATTTTGGCTTTGTTAGATTAAAAGATATGATTTTTCTAAAATTTAAACAAATTAAAAACTATAAAAAATAATAAATCTATTAAAAAATAAATCCTAAAAGTTTTATAAAAATTACATTAAATAAAGAAAATGTGCAGAAATTAATAAAAATTAAAATCCCTAATTTTTATCTTTTAAATAAATCTTACTTAAACTAATTTAAGACCGTAAACCTAAATATAATTAAAAACTAATAAACTTGATTAAAATACTTTAACTAAGGACTAATTGGTGCAAAAACCTAAAGGACTAACAGGGAAACCTAACTAACTAACCGTAAGGACTAACAGAAAAAACAACTGAAAATAAAATTTACATCTACCACCCTGAGAGCCCAGACCCGAATACAAATTAAGTCCATTAAGAAAAGACTCAAAATTAGCTCAAAATGTAAAAGGAAAGAAGTTCTAAAAAGCTTATAATATGCTTAATCTATAAGTGAAAAGAAATAAAGGCTTAAACTACTTTTAAGCTACTGAAATTGATCATGAACTAAGCAAACTCAGGAATTAAGCTAAAATGCACAAAATCAAATTAAGCTAAAAAGCTCGAAAAGCAAATCTAGACTATGAGCTTCTGAAAACTAATTAAACTACTTATAAACTAACTATTTAAGCCATAAAAACTACTACATTAAGCTAGAATTCAGATTTTAGAAACTTAAATATTAATCCTACTGTTTTTGGTTTTTTAAGTATTTTTGTGATTTTGACAGCTAAATTAAGCTATGAAAATAAGCTAGAAAATACGATTTAAGACTTATTCTATATTAAGCTATAACTAGACCTTAACCTACTTGAATCTAAGATCCTAAATCCTATTCTTACTTAACTAAAAATTAAGCCAAAGGTAGCAGTACTAACTGTTACAACAGTACTAACTTGTTAGTTAGTACTGGTGCACTTTGGTGAATTTTGGCAGCAAATTAAACTAAACTAATAAGCAATAAATCTAAATCTATATTTAGCTATTACCCAACTATAAAATACTAAAAGATAAGCTACTAAATTCTAACTTTGATGGCTTAAATTGGGGCTTGAATATCAGCAGTACTAACTTATGTTAGTACTGCTGGTGCAATTGGTAATACCACAAAGACTAAAATGCAGGCTCCTTAAGGGTTACCACTACTCTATATACTCTCAAATGAGTGTGTTAAAACTAGATTTAAGCACAATAAAAGCCTAGAGTCCCTATCTCAAAATTAAGCCATGTAACTTTAACCCTAAAAGTACCCTGGTGCTAAGATGAGTAAAATAAGCCATGACTTCTCTTAAAATAACCAACTAACTTTGAAAATCTTTTTAAAACTTGTTATAAAATGAAAACACAGCTGTTTAGAGAAAATTTACCAAGTAGATTTGACTTTTTCAGGTCAAATAAGCTTAAACCAAACACCCCTTTCAGAACTAAAAGTTTTGAGAAAAGCTTTTAAAATGAAATCTAATGATGAAAAAATCTAATGATGAAAACTTATTACTCAGATGCTTAATAGCTTAAAACTAACTTACTTAACATGAATTAACAATTGTATTAAGCTATAACCTAAGATTAAGCTAATCTTTTACTATTTTTGGTTTTTTTAGATTTATATGACAAATTATATAAAAACTATGATCTAGACTAAGAAAATAAAAAACAAATGAACAATTAGATCTATTAAGCTATATGATCCACAAATAAGCACTAATAAGCTAACTTAATAAGCAAATAAGCAGATCTAAGATATAAAGCAATAAATCAACTATCTAAACTAAAAAGCAAGGAAAATAGAGAGAGGCTTACTTATTCCTCTAGCTAAACAAGAGGTCCCAAAAGGGCAGCTTCAAGCTCTCCTAGCTTATTAATAAGCTAGGAGTTAAGTCCATAGAGATCCTTCCAGGTTTGATCTCTCTTCCAAATAAGCTCTAATCCAATAAAGTCCATGATAAATGTAAGTTAAACTGATTTAAGGTTTAGATATGATTATTACTGAATTAAATAAGCTCTATTTCAGCTTATAGACTGAAAGAGCTTAAAATGAGCTTATTAGCTTATAGAGACAATTTGGCTTATTAAGAGAGCTTATGAATTAAAAGAAAAGAGAGCTTATAACTGACTTAAACTAAATTTCATTAAAAAGAGCTGAATTACATTACTTAAAAGAAATTACAACTGATTTAAAAATTACATTAAGCTTAAAAACTATACTAGGCTAAAATTCTAGAAAGGAAAAAGAAAAAAAGACATGCTGCGTGTGTGATGAGAGGGTCTATTTATAGTCCGAAGCTGAACATTCTAGGCCTTTGCTTGCATCATAAATCTCTGCCATTCATTTCCCAATCATAGGAGGGCTATTGTAAGTCGTTGGATCATTTCTTGGGATCACATGGATTGCCAAGCTGGCAATCCTTGATGTGACCTTTGTGTTACTTCTGTGAGAGGCTTTAGTGCAAAACCCACACACCTTTGTGCTTTCTCCATAGCTTACGTGGCCTAGAGCTTGTGTGAAGAATGATTGCCTCTTGATTTGACTAATCTGTCCTTGCAATCTTGTTAGTGAGCTCATGAATTGTCTTAATTGCCCATTGATTTTAATTTGCCCTTTGTTTTGACTGCTTGGTGAAACGGGAGAGACGAATGAACAGTAAAAAGGGCTTCGCGCCTTTATAACTGAAGCGGGTAACTTATTTTTGAACTTTGGCCCTTTGACGAATTCAGTCCCTCTCTTTTGTTTCTCCTTTTCTAGTTATAAAAGGATTTTGGAAATATGCAAGTTTGGTCCCTGTGGTTTATAAAAGAAAGAATGGGCTAGGGTTTTGGGCTTATGAATCCGGGTGAGGCCCATTTAGGCTTAGGGACCATTTATGGATTTTTCTGAAAGTTGAAGGGCTTAAATGGAATATTTTGGGCTTTGTTGACTTTTGTTGACCATGATTTGACCACTTTGACTGAGGGTTTGACTTTTCCTGGCTTTGCTTCCGGCTTTTGTTCACTCTTCCGTTCTCGTGTCCGTGCTTGCTTGTTTTTGATGGTTTTCTTGTGATTTCTGATATATCCGTACATGCACACACAAAACACACCGTGCTTGCTCATTTTTGACTGTTTTCTTGTGATTTCTGATATATCCGTACCTGCACACACAAAACTCAAATACAAGCATATTTTTGCCATTTTTGGTCTGTTTTAGTTTTAATTGGGTTATTTTAGGTACAAATAGATATGTGTATTTTACACTTATCAATTACCATCACCTCCACTATCACCACTACCACCATCTCTATACATACCACCACCTGTTGACTGTAGGGATGATATTCCCTAGTTCGAGCTGCCACTTCGCAAGAGGTCATGTTTATTTGCTCTAGGCCCTAGGTATGAGGTCGGGGAGAGTTCTACTGCTAGACCTACCAGAGGTCGAGGGGTAGACTATGGGTTTGTCAGCACCTTAGATGCTGAAGAGAGACGATGAGGGATTAGAAAGGTTGGGTATGGTATTAGGGATACTTGGGTGGATCTAGCAGAGGCAGTTCCTGAGATAGCACCTATGACCATGAGAGAGGTCAACACTAGGGTTATAGAGCTTGCTGAGCTCCATGAGCATGATACATAGGACTTATATGCTCTACTAGAGGATGATCAGGATAGTAGGACTCGCATATCATTGAAAAGGTTAAAATCTTAAGGGAGGAATTAAAGAAGGTTCAATTAGAACTTGACAAGGATCCCCATAATGCCAATCTTAAAGAAGATGACATGGTGGTTAATAGTGCATATAGAGCAGCTGTCTTAGATGAAGAAAGGATTCTGAAATAGAAGACTAAAGTGGAGTGGCTTAAGGAGGGTGATCACAACAGTGCATACTTTCACAACTTATTGAAGGGTAGACTGAATAGAAGCAGAATTATTACCGTCCAAGATGAGTCAGGAAGAAGCTATCAGGATGAAGAGGTTGCATGGCAATTTGTAACTTATTTCTAGAATTTCCTTGGGACATGTGATGAAGTCTTTCCTATTGAAGACCTTGATAGATTGTTTGATAAAAAGTTAAGTGGGGAAAGTGCTTTGTTCATGATTAGAGATATTACTGATGATGAGATAAAGGACGCTTTAAGGGACATTGATGATAACAAGGCTCTTGGTCCGGATGGATTCACATCAAAGTTTTTCAAAGCTTCTTGGCAAACAACTGGAAAAGACCTTTGTGCAGTGGTTAAGGAGTTTTTTTCCAGTGGTAAAATGTTAGGATAATTGAATACTACCCTTGTCTCTTTGGTGCCTAAATGTAAGAATCCTATGAAAGTTACTGATTATAAGCCCATTGCGTGTTGCAATGTGATCTATAAGTGTATCAGTAAAGTCATTACCAACAAAATTAAAGCAGTTCTTAATGATTTGATTAATATGAACCAAAGCGCCTTTATTGATGGAAGACATAACAGTGACATCATTATGGTGGCTCAAGAGTTAATGTGTAGATATTCCAGGAATAAGAAGATTGGTAGATGCACCTTTAAAGTGGACATTCAGAAGGCGTATGATACTGTCTCTTGGGATTTCTTAAAGTTTAGTCTTTTGGGTTTTGGTTTTCATCAGAAAATGGTGGACTGGATTATGGTATGTTTTGCATTCTGCTTCTTTTTCTATTAATGTGAATAGGGAATCGCATGGCTTCTTTAAAGCTAGAAGGGGGCTTAGGAAAGGGGATCATGTCTCTCCCTATTTATTTACTATAGTTATAGAGATGTTTACGCGGATTCTCAGAAGGCAAGTTAACAAGGAGAAGAAGTTTAAGTATCACTCGGGGTGTAAAAAGTTAAATATTTTAAGTTTATGTTTTGCTAACGATCTGATGCTTTTTTGTCATGGGGACTTAATCTTTGCTTCTGTCCTTAGGAGGGCTTTGGATGAGTTCTATTTGGCTTCTGGGCTTAGACCTAATATGGCAAAAAGTACTGTATTTTATGGAAATGTAAAGGATGAAGTTAAGAGGGATATTGAAATTGTTATGCCATTTAGTGAGGGTATTCTCCCTGTCAAATATTTAGGGATCCCATTAGACTCTAGTAGGATTTCTAAGAATGATTGTAAAGTGCTGATAGAAAATGTGAAGAAAAGGATTGATCATTGGCGAAATAAATATTTATCGTTTGCTGGAAGATTACAACTTATAGATTCTATTCTAAGTTCGCTTAATGTGTTTTGGGCATCCATTTTTATTCTTCCTCAAGGTATGTGTGAAGATATTGACAAAATTTTGAAGAATTTTTTATGGAGAAATGATGAAAAGAAGGGATGCAAATATAGTGTTGCCTGGAAGGAGGTTTGTATGCATAAGAGTGAAGGGGGACTTGGTCTTAAGTTGCTCAATACCTGGAATGAAGCTCTCATGGCAAAACATTTATGAAACGTTATTGTTGATAGAAATTCTATTTGGGTGAAATGGGTAAAAAATCAATGGTTAAAAGGTGATAGTATCTGTGTTGTGCAAGCTAAAACAGACCATTCATGGTGTTGGAAGAAAATTCTTAGCTTGAGAGATAAGATTAAGGATTTTGTTCAATTTAATATAGGCAATCGGAATAAATGTTTTTTTTTTTGTTTGATAGATGGCATGGGAAAGATCCTCTATGTAAACTGGTTAGCCAGGATTTACTTATGCAACATAGTTTGGATTTAAAGATTAAGGTAGTTGACCTAATTAGTAATGGTTCGTGGAGTTGGCCTAGGGGTTGGAATGAAAGGTATAATGAAATTTCCCGGATCCAGATTCCTAAAATTATTGAAAATCTTAAAGATAAAGCTGTGTGGATAAACAAGAATGGAAAAGAGAAAACGTTTAGGGTTCATAAAGTCTGGAAAAGTATGAAAATCAACTCTGTAAAGGTTATCTGGTGGAAGCATGTCTGGTTCACACAATGTGTGCCTAGACATTCATTTATCCTCTGGATGGCTATTAAAGGAAGACTCAAGACTCAGGATAGGATTTCTAGATGGCTGAATATTCATGACATGAGCTGCCCATTCTGCAAACAGTGTAAGGACTCTCATAGTCATCTTTTTTAGTTGCATTTTTTCTAGGAGATTATGGGAAAGATTGAAAGGTATGGCTGAGCTTGAGCACATCCTTGATTCATGGGCTTAAATCATATCTAGTATTGTGAATTTGCCTGCAAATGACACTATCTAGAGTGTTATCCAAAGACTTGTTTTGGGGGCCTCTGTGTACTACATTTGGCAGGAAAGAAATCTCAGACTGTTTGGAGATACTGGAAGGACTAAAGATGAACTATTCAAGATTATTTTTGAAATAGTAAGATCTAGACTCATGGGCTTGCAGCTAAAAGTTACTCCTGAGGTTATCAAGGCTGCTAAGGTATAGAATATCCCTATTGATAAAATGCATGTGTATAAGCATATTTTGGAAGAGTTGATATCTGATAATATGGAGATTAATGATGATAATGGCTAATCAATTATGCTCTGCTATCCAAAGGGGTGTTTGGGTTAGCAGATTAAGGTTAGTTTGTGCTAACAAAAGAAATTGTTTAAGTACTGGTTTATGGGAGTGTAACAAGGTGTTTATGGGGGATGTTTGGGTTTTGTGTAGTATGGATAGATGGCCGCCTAGGACTGTTGAAAGGATAGCTTTCAAATAATCTCGACTGTGGAAGATTGGGTGGAGTAGTAGTGACCTGGTTTCTACACTCTTGGGTCACTTTGACTCTTCTAACTTAGCAGACAGCCCTTTTGGTTTCCTATCTAAGGGTATGGATGTTAGCTTTCTTTTGTTTCAGTTTATGATGAGATCTTATAGAAGCAACTTGGGAAGAGCAGATCCTGAAAGTTATGAAAGATATGGATCAGTTGGAAGACAGTTTATGACTAGTAGTGGCATTCAAGGTTATATGATTCTAATCCAAGATTACGCGTTTATGACCTGTACTCTTTTTCCATGTACAAGCTTTTTCCTACTGGTTTTTACTTGTCAGGGTTTTTTAATGAGACAAGGATTTTGGATAATCATCTATTTGATGTTTATTCTCTTTATGGACTGCACTAGAGGCAATAATGATTCTGGAATCTGCATAGGATCTTTCTTATTTATTTGGTGAATTCTACATATGGTGATGTCCTCTTATGCACTGATTGGTCTCAGTGTGTGTGGGTGATTCAAAGTATGTTTGTGGTTTGCTAAGTAGATGTCTTATGAATGATTCTATGGGAGTACAGTTAGCTAGGATTAGGATCAAGGATCTAGTCATGTTTTGTTATGTATTTAGTCTCTTTCTCTTTGTATTAGCAGGATTGTATTGTGAGCATGGGGTTTGTCCATTGCCAAAAATTTTGTTTTTTGCCAAAGGGTTGAAAGGTCTTAGGGACGTGTCCTAATCTTTTTCCTCTTTGTAGCTTTATTTGTACAGTTTTTCCTTTTGGCCTTTCTTTTATAAAATTTACATTTCCTAAAAAAATAGCACACTGTAACAATTCGCGTTTTCAGGTCAACATTATTCCCGAGCCATGACTCTGTTTTGAATTTTAGTTCGAAATGGTTATTTTATTTTATTTTTTTAGCCGGTTTGGTGAAAATTTCCGTTATTGGTTAATCGCAAGCCGTGCTAGGGATTTTTATCCGTTTAAGCGTTTGAGAAAGTTAGAAATTTTATATTTTTGCTCCGAGAGCGTAATTATTCTATTTTTAGTATTTTAAGGCTTTTCCCCGTATTTGGTTAAAAACGTGTCGAAAGTTATGTTTTAACGCGAATTAATGATTTATTAAATGTTTTAACCCCGGAATAAGTGTATAAGAAGTTTACAAAAATTTTCTCGAACCGTGACCCGACCCCCATTGGAGCCGGTCACCATAGCAAACAAACACCCCCTTCTTTTTATTATTTGGTGTTAAATAGGAGCAAGGGACCAATTGTGTTAAACATTTAAACACACACACATAGAAATCAAAGACCAAAAATTTTGCGCTCTCTCCCTTTCTTCTTCCTTGTGATCGACGAGCACCACCACCACCCTAAGACCACCAAAAATTTTCATGCAATACAATCCAATTACATATTTCTCATCTACACACTAAATCAAACATATCCCAACAATAAATTTCAACATGCATTGAGTATTTTTCAAGATTTTAATTTAAGCTAGTCTTCTTTGATTTTTGGGTAAAATTAGGTTAAAGAGTATTAGATCTAGTGATCTTGCAAGGTTTGGTAAAATAAAAAGTTTTGGTTTGATCATTTTGGGTGTGTTAAATTTTCGGAAATAAAAGGAAGCCAACGAAGTTCGTGTAGTCGATTTTCTTTGAATCTATTCTTGTTTGTAAGTATATTTTGAATCTCATTTGATGATCTTTTATGTATAGATAATGCATGCATATGATTGTTACTAAGAATCCATGTGCGATAGTGTCAAGTAAATATTTGTTGATGGATCGTTGATTTAATGAATTTAGTGGACGGAGATAGGATAGTTAAGCGTATTTTTTAAGCTGTCGGATATTGAATGGCGTTTTATGAGGTTTTGTGATAGGCATTTTTGAGCAGAAAATTGGCGTGCCAAGTTTGGGTATTTTAAAGTTTTAAAAATTATTTTTGGGTTTACAAATGTGATAGTGTTCGTCCATAGGTTCGTTTCGATATATGCACGTCTTGTGATTCTTAAAAATGAAGTTTTTATGGCCGTCAGAAGTTTAAGAAATTTTTTTATGAAAAAGAGGTCAAGAAAGAGTAATTTGTTTACGGATTTAATAAGAGTTATTTTGCAAGCGTCGGATTAAATAAATTGCGTCGCACTTGTGGATTCGTGGTATATAATTATATATATGTAGTAAATAAATCTATATATGCAAGTTATGCATAATATGGTTTTTATTTTTCGTGATCACGTACTGCTATATATATATATATATATGCCGCGGTTGAGACGTGAAGTCTATTGTTCGTTGTTGAGTTGATTGTTGGATACTTTTGCGTAAGGTGAGTTCATAGCCTCGTGTTTTCCTATAAAACACAAAATAAGATAAGAAAAAATATTAGAGAGAGAAAGAACTAGAGAGAAGTAAAAGAGAGAAAAATGGTTACTTGTACTATGAGAAAAATGAGAAGCAACACCCTTCACCTTGTGTGGTGAAGGGTATTTATAGTACAAAGAGTCTTTTAACCCTACTTGGGTCGTTGGGCTTTGTCTTTGGGCCGAACCTATTACACATGGGCTTTAAGCCCGACAACTAGGCCCAATTAGCTTAAATGAATTCTCGTAAACTATGTTTTCCTATACAAAGATCGGGATTGATAATCACCACCACTTTACTAAAAACACGGCTAACAATCTCCCCATAAGGTGGTCATTCAATTGTGGATCCTTCTTGTGACGTCTTAAGTCTTGGAGCCTTGTGTTCTTGGGAATTCTTTTAAAGTTCCTTTTGCATGATTGTGATCTTGAATCTTGATCTTTAACTTGATATTCTTTGACAAAATACTGATATCGTAGTCTTTGGCCTTGATTTGTCTTGACTACATAGATCACTGAATCTTTGTCCTTGAACCTTTATGCCTCCTTGCGATCTTGTATCTCCACCCTCATGCTCAAGGTCTAGAAAGCTTGCTAATAATCTCCCTCAACATTTTCTTTTAACATGATTACTTGTACCACATCATGGAAGGAGTAGTACTTTATCCACTTGTGAGGTATATCTTTGTTATTGTCCGGCAATCTTGCCAAAAATGTTCTTTTGAGGAAGTGCTTATACATCAGAGATTGCGGAAGACTTTGATAGTTTGAGCTTTGATCATGTATATATCTTTGTCGATTGAGCATGAGGTCTTGAATCTTGACTCCGCTAGAATGAGGTTGTAACGCCGTCACTTATACCTGAAAATTGATGTTAGTGATAAACAGCAGATATAGACGAATATGGCTTTGTCATTCGTCTTGAGTTCGGTTACATTAACCTCTATTTCCGTGAGGACCGTTTTACAGTATAAATATTGTACCTGTGATCAGGTAGGTTCAATTTAGAAGAACCTCCTTGACAGGGTTTCCAACTCAAAGTATTAGATCCTCTTACGCGATTGCATTAGATTCACCGTTCTTACTTGTTCTCATTACCGGAACGTCTCAAAGCAGACAACACGGTAAGAGTGAATCAGATTGTTACTATCTTTCAGATTGAGTCGTTAACTCATATACTGGACCAAAATTGATATCCAGTTAACACAAGCTTGATTCATTTAGAATCTTGCAAGTCACCTACCACAAAGCTGTTTGATGTTGACTCTAGAAGGATTTTCATTCATCACTGAATACTAAAGAGTATCACTCTGAATGTTCTGGCAATTACGTGTCACATTGATAGAGTTAAACAGGTTCTTGTACGCAGTCTTAAGATGAGCATTTTCTTTTTCATAATTCCGAACCTGAAACTCTAATTCTACGTCCTCATTTTCAAGTTTCTGAGGTAAAGGATCAAAGGTATCTTATACACATGATGTATCCTTACATTTACCCTTGAGATCCTATCAACTTGAGCTTGCATATACGTTCGATCTTTTTGTTTGCATGTCATTATAAGCACTTTATCGTACGAATTTTTTCATATTGCATTCTTCAAATTTTTTTGTACCAATCATTCTCAATGTTTTGCTTACTCATTCTCTTTTTTAATGATATAATTTTTAAAACGTTCTTTCATACGTTCAAGCTCAGTTTGGAGATTTGATGTATCTACAACAGAATTATTTTGCATAATAGACATAATATCCTGACTAACAACTGCTCTCAAAGAGGTTTCGCTCAATTCTCTTATTTTACAATGCCTTGGCTTTTAGCGAGAGAATTCTCAGCTTCTTTTGCAAGAGATTAGAAATCTCGAACAAATTTGGCTGCTTCTTTCAAAAATTATATTTAGAAATTTTGCACTCTAACGTCAACTTGGTTAACGATAGGAAAATTTTCATCTTTTATAATTTTGTGAATCTCTTGGTGAACAGAAGACGATCAATTGTGTATATCTAAAGTCATTTTTGGTTTGACAATACGTTGAAGAGTCACAATGGTGCTTTTTACCTCATTTGGAAATTTTTGTGCAATACTTGGTGTAGTATCATCCAAAAACTCTTCATTTGGTATTGAAATTAATTTAGAAACATTGGCCATTTTGGAAGTATTTGAAAAATATAACTCTTCACGTGACTTGGCCATTTGAGAAACAAAAACCCCCGAAAGATGATTAATCTTTGTATAATTTGCCAGTTGTATTTCTTTGTTCAGTTGTTTCATTTTTTAGCGACTCTCTTGAGCGAGTTCCAGTGTCTCCTCCGAATCATACACAGCAGGAGGACCATGCTTTTCTAATAGAACTTTGCCATTATACAAACTCTGTTGTTTCTGCTGAGCTTGCTTGATATAAAAAGGATTTTGATAACCCAAAGCCATTTTTTGTTCGGTGTGATAAAAACGAGTCTGGCTTAGGTGAAAGCCATGTGCATCGTTTTGATCGATTGAAACCTTTTAAACCAAATAGGTATCTAATTCTTATCCTTGTTCTCAAGTTGAATTTGTTTATCAAGAAGCTCGTCTTTGCGTATTTTGAAATCAGACTTCAACTTTTTCTTTTCTTCTTGAAGAGAAGAAACAGTTGATTTTTCCTTTGAAAGCTGTTTATTTAAATTTAAAATTTCCTTATTCAAAGTGTTATTTGTTTTATCGGAACTTAAGGAAGTGCATTTATCTTTTTAGTAAGACATTGCTCTTCATAAACAGACTTTCTTGACTAATTTCAAAACACTTTTCTTATTTTTATATCTAGCAAGCTCAGTGGTCAAATCAGCATTAGTTTCTTTTATTTTGTGATTGACCGAGTTGACTTTCTCAACATCAGCAGCTAAATTATGAAATAATGATTCATGGTACGCACGTGTTTCCTTAACAGTTGCAGAATGTTGTTCTACTGTTCCCCGCTTTGTTCTACACTTGAAACCGCAGAAAATAACATTACTATCATTCTGTTGTACCTTGGTGTGGTTCAGGAAATGGCTCGTGAGTAGCTCAGTATACTATCTTTATGTAAACATATTGAAATATATCATTATCGTGGAAAATTTCTAGAGAGATGTACTAAGCGGATCCGTTTGAGTCATAGATGGAGGTTTGTCAGGAATAAGTAATATGACGTTGATGCTAGCTACAAATTATTCTTAAAGTGCAGTTTGTATTTGCTCTCTTATTTTCCTCTCATTGCACCTGCAACATCCATGAAATCAAATTCTTCAGAAGTGAGTTGAATCCTTGCTTATTCCTTTTGAGAAATCTGCATCTGTTTCTAAAGATAAGCAGCATCCCGTTTCCTTGGCTTTACTGTGCAGTTGTTGGCATAATGATCCACTCCTTGACAGTTGTAACACCTTATCGGATTTCATTTATCCCTATTTACATTACCCTCATCCTGTGCTGCTAAAACATTTCCATTCCCTGCTGATTTGCAATCCCTGAAATAACACTAAGCCCATTCTGATTCCCAATATTTTGAATACCTTGATTCTGAACTGCGTTCTGCCCAACCAAATTTCCTACATTTTGCATTGCATTCTGTCTAAACTGGTTCTAACATTATCATCAACCATTAGCATATGTCTGTCTTGATCCATATTTATACCCGATTATGCAATCTGATTGTTGTAGGGGTTTGATGAACTTCTTTGGTTGTTGTTTGTTGATGTAGAGTTGTTTAGCTGAAATGCCTTGGCTGTCAGTTTAAGAGCCATGTCTAATGCAGTTGTGGGATTTGAGATATCTTTGAGATTTTGCATTGGATGTTGCAGGTAGTTCGTGTTGAGTGAAGGTTGTGGGACAAAGTTGTTGTTGGGTTGTGGATGTTGTATGTGGGTAATGAGTGATGAGTGATCTGGGTGAACTTGTTGATAAAAATATAATGCCTTAAAACATTACTAATATTTTTTCACATCTTTACGTTTTGATAATCACAAAATATAAAAACGTTCAACGTAAAATTAAACGTAAACAATGTAATTAGTAGGTAAATTCTTATTTAACAAATACATCACTTGAAAGTAGGACATAAATAAATGTTTAATGCATTTTATGATCAAAGGAAATTTTTATTCAACCTCACAATTTTATAAAATGTTGTAAACATTTTGTAAACATTACAAAACATTTTCTACAATTAAAAGAAATGTTTTATTCAAAATAAACATTTTGAAACTCAAATTTTCAGACTTAAACGACTAAAAAAGTTCCAAAAAATTCTCCCTACAAAAAGACAAAATAGGGATGCCCTGTCTTTGGGCGCGCCCCTTTTAAATACATGGCTGGCCCCTTTAAAAATTAAGGGGACCGCACAACCTATTTAAGGGGACGCCCCTAGGTAGACGGCTCATCAGTTTGTTCTCCTATAATTACTGGACTTTTCCCCATATTTTTCTCACTTTTGCCACTATTCTTTCTGTTCTAAAACAACCCACACATCTCATCAAAATCCTTTGATCATTTAATCATAAAGTTTTGTTTCTAAGTGATCCAGCTCAATTCCTCAGGTGCAAGAGTAAGTATTTTTCCATCTCAAGTGAAGACGTATTACACCTTTGTGTGTTGTTGCATATCTTATGCATCCATATATAACTTGTAATCTTTTGTATATCTTGTATTTATGTGTAGTAGCTAGATCTTGGCGATCTTTGTAAGTATAGATAGATCGTGGTGATCTTACCAAGTAGTGTTAGTTAGTTGTGGCATAAGTAGTGTGGTGAAGTGAAGTCGATTGAAGGTAGTGAGAAGTTCGTGAAGTTGTGAAGAAGTTGTGAACGTGGTGAAGTTGTTGAAGTTGTGAAGTCGTGAAGTTGTGTTGTGATAGATTGGTTCTAGCTAAGATTAGAACTCGACATTTAGCTTTGTGTCGTAAATCGGTTTAAGCAACGTTGTGTACGGTTTTCTCCGCCATTAAGGGCTTGTTGACTATTGAAGAAAACTTTTGAGTTAGATGCTCGGGGAGTGGAGTTGGGCGAAGAGGTGCATAATTACGAACTCCACTTATAAATCTTGTGTGGTGGTTTGATTGTTCTTACTAATTTCTCTTGTCTTACATATCTCTCATCACTATAATATCAATTGTTTAGTTAAATATATTGTTCATATTTGTGCAGGGTTGAGTTCACATAAATTCAAATCTAGAATTTTTTTTAAACACTTCAAAAACTTTAATTAAAAAGCGGTAAAACTATTCAACCCACCCTTCTAGTTTTCACAAATTAGATCAGGAGCCAGGTTAACAAGATTTTTACATAAATTGTATTTAAAATTGGAATCGGTCAATGAATCAGAAAAATATTAGAAGGGCAATTATGCAAAAGGATCCTCTACTTTTGAAAGTTGATGGATATGTATATATTAAAAAATATATTGAAAATTTATGTGAAGTCAAAAGAATCTTGATCTTTGGCATGTTTTTCCGATGGTGAATTTTTCTCCTTTTAAGAATTAATCCCGAAACTAAAAAGGATGAAGTCTGTACTTTCATACAAAATGTTGATCTTAAAAAGAAAACTTGCAAAAAATGATGAAGCTAAAATGATAATTTTTTATAATGCTTTGCCACGTTAAAGTATACGAGAAGAATTTTATACTTTGTGTCAAATCTCAAAAGAAATTTGGAATACTTTGCTAATAAATTAAGGTAATAATCAGTCAAGGCTAACAAAATAGTTCTTCTTGATCACAATATGAACAATTACGTGCCGGAGAGGTATCAATAGAATAATGCTTTGTAAATTTAACAAATTTATTATAGTGTTAAAAGCACTGATGAGGGTTTTTTATGCAAGAATTATGTTAGGAAATTTCTTAGGGCATTACATCTAAATGGCGCCCCGCGAAGTCACGGTGATTGAATATTAATGAATCTACAAACTTACTCTTGACCAAATTTTGGAAAACTTGAAAGTCTATGAAGAGGTAATAAAGAAAGACTTCGAAACGGTCAAAGGCAAGAAAGAACAAAGTAGATCTCTTGCATTAAAGGTGAAAAAGGAAGTAAGTGATGAAGATAGCTCAAGCTCCGATTAGTGAAGACGAAGAGTATGCTATGGCCGTAAAAGAATTCAAGAAATTCTTCAAGAGACGAGGTAGATTGTAAGACAGCCACGAGGCGATAGAAAAATTATTCCAAAGAAGTAGAATATGATAGTTATGTAAGTAAAAGAAAATTGTTTTAGATGTGGTGAATCCAATCACCATATTGGAGAATGTCAAAGCCGCCAAAGAAAACAACGATCAAAGAGCATTTTATTAGAGGGAGCATGGAGCAAAAATATCTTACTGAAGATGAAGTAGGAAAGACTAAGATGATGAACTTGACTTGTAGTAAGCACCCGATGAAAATATGCTTGAGTAAACTTGGACCCGATGAGTGGATTTAAGATAGTGGATGCTCAAAAACATGATCGGTAATAGAAAGTAGTCTAATATACAATAGCATACCAACGGAGGAAATTATCTTTAGGTGCATTGCGCGGGTAATTCATAGGCCAAGGTACGATTCTAACAGACTCCCTAATAATTAAAATGTTGGAGTACGTAGATAACTTAAATATAACTTGCTTAGTACTAGTCAAATATGTGATAACAAATGGACAAAGTAATATTTACCGACTCGATAGCAAAATATCAAAGACGAAAAAGTTTATAGGAAAAGAATTAGGAAAGGAGAAATATTATGTAATGAAACAAGGAAATAAACCTAGAAGACAAAATTATGCCTTGCAACATAGATGAAAACTCACACTACTTTGATTGGTTCTTTGTCTTTGGTTTGTTCATGGATCAATGGAGGAGGTTGGATGTCTTCGGTGCTCGGTAGCTCCGTATTTTTAATGCATATGACTTCTAAAATAACGACCACCAATGTATCCCTTTCCTTGTACCTCATTGATCTCTTGAGAAAACATGCTTTAAAACGTCAACAATAACGTTGGTGAATTCATAGGTTTGTGGTATGTGCTTAAATACACATACTTTTTACCTAATAAAACGACCCCAAATGACCAAAATTAGAAATAAAATGCTAAAAATACGCTTGTTTTGTGTTATTTACTGTGCAGGTATCGGATATCAACATAAAGACAAAAACGAAGCTAAAAAACAAAACCGAGCACGGGAATGGAAAGAGCGTGAGAAAACCAAAGCAAAAGGCAAATTCATCTTAATCCCTGCCCAAATTCCATAAACTAGCCCATTTATATTTAAAAGTACAAAATACACTTAACAGTTTGTTAAGTTATTACATTGAAGGTCCTTGAGTTTTGCATTGATAATCATAAATGACTAACACCGGTAGTCCTTACACCATTTCACCAAAGGTCCTAAACCACTAACACCTGTTAAAGTCCAAACTAAATATAACCATTAGCCCAAATTACCTTTTACCCGGCCTAAATTGGATTTATAACCCTTAGTTAAATACTAAACATTCCAGTCAAAATAATTAAACATTTTCACTCTTCATCTATCCTCTCTAAGTTTCCCACCATTTCATTGTAAATCTTTGTACGGGTAAAACCTATAACATTTCTCAATTTCAGGTCATTTTATGACTCCTATTGTTCGTCACTATTTATTTTGGTCCGATACGCGTTTACTTTTAGTCTTTACTTTTAAGCTAAATCGCGTAGACTAGAAATAATCATTTTATGTAAACGGTCATCAAATAAATTAAGGTTTACATTGACCAAGTAATATATAATTATAAAGAAGATAATTATTAACTTTGCGTATTTCATTTCTATTGGTCACATAAAGGGTTTACGTTTCACAATAAAATACATTTGGACACACCGCGGAAATCCCTAGACTTACCTAGACTCAAACCAATACCCACTTTTATAACCTTAACACAAAAATTAAATCAATTATGCGTACATAACCTACTAGGGGCCGGTTATGAGTCCAAAACAATTAGAAAATCTCCAAATGATTCCCTAAGTACTAGTACAAACCTTCTTTAAATAATGATAGTCCTTAATGTTCTTAGTAAACTAATTACACAAAGGTTAATAACCATTTGGTCTCTCATTTTCCCCTTATGCCGCGGCTAATGCATGTATATACACAAAATCCTTAAGATTTCCAAATCACTAGCAAATCTTGTACATACATTGAGTAATTAAAGATTGTACTTAGTGGTTAAGCTAAATACCATTTAAGGCTAACTAGAAACTCTCAAAAACCATCAACTAGGGCATGGTTTGGTTTGTTGGGGACTAGGAAGCATGCAACTAAGTATTTGCCTATAAATACACATACACTCTTACCATTTTACACTCTTACAACTCACACAACTCTCAAATAAGTTAAATATTTCCTCTCCTTTGCGTCGGATCACAAACCGCACACAAACACACCCATTTACTTCATTTCGAGCCAACAAACATCCACTAGGGATTGTATACGAGGCCACAAGGTTTACACGAGCTAAGGATTGGGTGTACACTAAGCTTTGGAGCTTAGTTTATTATTTGGTCGCGTAAGTCATACGTGGGTTGTCTCATTTCGCACACACACTCGAAAACAAAGCCTTAGGACCCTTTGTAAGTCACATTCGAACTCATAACAATTGTATTATACGTGTTTTTCCTTGTTAACTAGTTTATATGTCACGTATGTATATATATGATGTACTAGAGTGAGTTCACGCATGTTAAATGAGAAACATGCGAGTTATACGCAATACTATTACGTATAACGACTTGTGTGGTGTAAAGGTGCAAGGAAACACGTAACATGTGGGATTAATAACAAGTGAGACTCTAAAACTTTCGTTTATATAAAACTTGGAACATTCGACGTAAACAAAAGCCCTTATACGCGAGCAACTTATAAACCACACGTAAACATTGAAAGTAAACACGACATGGTAGCTTGGGAACGTATACACGACATAAACCAACATTTGCATGTGGAGCACGACTAACGTATATAGGCCAACGAACGTAATATAGCCACTAGAACTATTTTCGAATCATATACATTGCTAGGGGAAACCAACGGGCCACAAAGGGCTTGTGAAATCCAAACGTGCTCACGGCTTGGGCCCAACCGGCCCAACAGCCCACGAGTGGGATCCATAGCTTATTTTTAAGTTCATTCAAGCTTAGTGTTAAAATAGGAAGCTTATTAGACTCGACATATAACAAGCACGCCTTAGATAATCTCCTAATGGGTCGAATTAGCCCAAGAGGCCACGAACGAACCTAAACAGGCCCAATAAGCAAGCTTGGTGGGCCCATAGCTTATTTATAAGCCCTACAAACTTATTAAGAGTCCAACGAGCAAATTGATATTAATATGGACCCTTAGTATGCTTAATAACCAAACGGATCCTTAAATGGGCTCGTTAGCCCATTACCGTGAACCACAAAACCCATAAGCCACAAATAAGCTTGGCAGCTTATTTGTGAGCTTAAAATAGCTTATGAGGCTTATGATAACCTTAGGAAAGTTAATGGACCCAAATGGATTGAGCCCAAACATAAACAACCCTTATCGAACTCGTAATAGGCCCAAAAGCCCATTACCGTAGCTTAATGGCTTATTGAATAAGCCACAAGGTAAAACAGCTTAAAACAAACCCTAATAAGCTTAATAAGATAAGAAAATGAGTTGGGCCAAATAAGTAAATGCTTAATGGACTTTTGCTAGTTTTCGGGTTAAGGTTATTAGGCTAACGAACCCAATAAGCCTAAATAAGCTCATTTGAGCTTATTTATAAGCCCAACAGTTAAAGTAGCTTAATTGAGCTTAACCAAAGTCCTTGTCACTTTTGAAAACCCTTTTGAACTCTTAGAAGCTTAATTCGAGTTGATGTTGGGCCGAAAAGCCCAATAAGCTCAAATAAGCACATCCGAGCTTATTTATAAGCTGCCAACAGCTTATGTAGCTTATTGAATTAAATAAAATCTATTGTCACTTGTTAGGTCTTAATTGGGTTTAAAATGTGACTTTTTACAAGTTAAGGGACTAAATGTGTAAACTTGTAAACTTGGGGTTAAAACTGTCAAAACTATTTTTCTATAAAGTCTATGGGTTGTTTTGACATTACAAAAAAAACTTAAAGGGCTGTTTGAAATATATAAGGACCTAAAGTGCAATTTTTGTAAAGTTAAGGGACTAAAAGTGACAACTTGGAAAGTTAAGGGTTAAAAATGTAATTTAACCAAACTTGAATAAAAGGACTAAGGTTGTCAAACTTAAAAACTTAAGGATATGTTATAAAACTTAAATGATTTTATAAATACTTGAAGTGTCAGACTGGACTTAATATAATTAAAGTATTATAGTATTTAAAGTCAAGGTTTATCGGTGTATAAACTATCAGGTTAATAAATGTATAAATTATTAACGGTACCTATCCTTAGTTGTATACCTTCCCAAGAGCCATCAAAAAATTACAAATACGATAAACATGTGCACCATCACACAAGCGATAACAGTATATATAAACTAGAAATTTATTTTAGTTTATACATTGAGTCTTTAGCCTAAACTGTAGACTAAGACTGGCCGTATTTACTTAGGTATTTGACGGTGTGATTCATACTTGGATATACCTATCATTTTCAAAGGACTGTTCACAAAGGTGAGTTCATAGCCCTATGTTTTACAATTATTTAAATGATTTACATCCTTGGGGTGAGAACATGCTTTGTTTTACAAACTGGACGCAAGTGTACATTTTATACTTTGATTATGAGTTTGCCTAAGTAGCGATAACCCACTAAGCCCTATTATCATGAATTGTCAATTGCTAGATTGCGAGCGCGAATATTATAAATAGATCTATTTGGGATTGACGTCCCTGTTTGGGTGAGTAGCGCTCACTGTGCTGGTCTGCCGGATAACAAAAGTATACCATGTCGGACTTGGGATGTTGCGGGTTAGAACATCATTCAGGGGCATTTATTGGCAATTTATTGCATCCATATACGTCGAGCTTCAGTGTCATGAGCTTAGGAAACCGTAATTACTTTTTATGATGTTTGCATCTGTTGCTTAATCATACACTTAGAAATCTTGCGGTCCTATAATTGATTTACATAAACCTATGAATTCACCAACTTTATGTTGACATTTTAAGCATGTTTTTCTCAGGTCAATAAGGCACGAGGTGCCAAGATACATTGGAGGATTACTCTTTAGAAGAGTCAGTACTAAAGATTTGGGATGTATTACATTTTGGGATATTTGTTATAAACCAAAATCTTTACTTTTGTTGTTAAACAATTTGAAGCCATGAGCTTATGTAATGAACACGTATTTTGTTAAATTCAATGTATCTTTTTAAACGACACGTTTAGTGGTCGTTCTCTTATCTTGTGCTATTGATCTATAAAGTAACGCCCTCAGATATTTAATAATCCACTACGACCCAGATTTGGGGGTGTTACAAATTGAAGGTATGCACATCTGAATTACCAATATTGCGTGAGGAAGACTCAGAATTTTCTTGTACCGGTGTACAGAAAGGATTGGTAAATTCTGCTTGATTATCGTTGTTTTCCTCAGCATGAACATTTGTAGGAGTTGATGGTTCTGATGTAGGGTGAATATTCGTTGTTGGAGGTGTGTCTTGTTGAGTAGAATTATCGGTGGGAGAAGAAGACTTGTTGACACGAGAAGTACCATCATTGAAAAATTCATCGTACAAAGGACCAAAAAGAAGATCCAACTCCTGTTGTGATGGAACTGTTGTATCTGCTGAAGGAGAAACATTTTGTAGTTCTGGTGCGGGGTCAGGGTTGTCATAATCTGACGCCTTTTGTCGTTGGGGAACGAGGCCTGAAGTGTCATTAGCAACAGACGTCTCAGACATCTCTTTGATCTCATCAAATCTGAGATGTATGGATTCAACTATCAATCTTGTTCTCTTGTTGTAGACACGATATCCCTTTGACTGAGTGGAGTATCCCACCAAAATGCACGGATCCCCTTTTTCTTTCATCTTATCTAAGTTTTCACCATCTCTGGTTAGGTAACACGTACAACCAAAGATGTGAAGGTGTTTAATTAAAGGTTTTCTGTCATTAATGATGTGATATGCCATTTTTTCATGTGATGGGATAATGATGGATCTGTTTTGAGTATAGCATGCGGTTGCAATTGCTTCAGCCCAAAAGAATAAAGGAAATTTAGAAGCCGAAAGCATCATTTGAGCAGCCTCAATGAGAGTGTGTTTTCGTCTTTTAACAATGCCGTTCTGTTCAAGTGTTCGAGGTGTAGAAGTTTGATGCTCAATTCCTTCTTCTTTAAAGAATGCATTAAGTGTCTTGTTTAAGAACTCGTGCTCTGTCAGTGTGGCGAACCAGAAATTTTCTAGGCGCTTGAAGGATTTTTTGGTCATCCGTGAGAATTCTTTTAAAACTTCTGGTGTTCTCATCCTTGGAACATAGAAAGAGTTTTCAAGTATATTGAGTAGTCATTCGACAATTACCAGAATATATCATCTTCCCGCATTATGCTAGACCCGCATATAGACAACATAAGTCCTTTGAAGCAAATTCAACGTCCTTTTGAACTTGGACAGTCTTTGACTTGGAACATGGAACTATCGTTTGTTGCTTTACTCACTTCACTAAGACGGAAACATAGTGGATACTTGACATACTTCAGTTTTGGTTTAAACAATCACAATATCCTTCTTTGGAAAGCAAGTTGATGTAGTCAAAGTGAGATGAGAAAGTCTTCGATGCTTAACATGCTGATTGGGTGGGGGGGATTTTGCGTTTGCTATAGACAGATGGAGTTGATGAAGTGTTTACTGAAACAGAAATTGTTTAGCGATCAGTTCTCGATTTAAATTCGGTTTAGTAAGTCGTTCCTTGAAGATCTTCTAACAAAACACGTAGTAGAATTCCGAAATGCATCCTCAAATCCGCATCAACGAGTTGGACAACCGAGAAAAGATTGTGATTGAGGACCTTCGACGTAGTAAAACCCTTTGATCGTGATTATTTCCATGATCCAAATCTCCATAACCAAGAATGGAGATATATTGATCATTGCCTAAAAACAATGGTACCAATTATTTTTCATATCAAAATTGCACAACGAGTGATTGCCCGTCATGTGCTTTATGCATCCCGAGTCAACAATCAATAGGATGAGTTGTACAATCTGCAAGAGAATTAGAGGACGATGGATATTAATGACACATTGGTCCTAAAGTGTTTGTGAGTTTAAGAATTAGTTATCCTAGATTACTTTATCTATGGCAGAATAACTTTCTTTGTCAGACATTCTTCCTAACTTTAGGTAACCCATTTCTTTTTGATCTTGGAACCCATTGTATATGCGATGGCATTGGTATTACTATCCACATTTCTATGCCTTACTAGTTTTCTTATATAGCATCCTATAGTAACTCTTAGAATTTGTGGTAGTGGATTCTGATGCAACTATTTCATATGAGGTGTTGCAATTGATTGTTTGCTTGACTTTTAGGCTTTCTTAAGTTCTTAATAGGCACTACATTTAGGCTTCTTAGTTCTTGCATTCACGTATTCAAAAACTTAGAAACACATGCATCATGATTCGATTAGAACTCACACTTTTCTACAAGTAGCACAAAAACATCATTAACATCAAAGGTCTAGAATTTTAATGTCATTACACGCTGAGTTACAGACTTTGTGTTGATTTAGAATACGAGAAAATCTAGGGTGGTCTTCTACTTCAGTCTTCTTATACTTCACTTGACTAGTGTTTGGCAGGGAACGTATCTTTCATTTGATTGCTCCTAGGCTGTTGGTTGCTAAAGTTAGTTCTATGCGCTTACTTGTAGATGTAGACACGCGAATGGTTTCACTAGTCTGTAATATTTTTGATCGACTCTCTTTCTTCATTAGTACAGATCTCTTCCGCCTTATCCAGGCGGATCGAGTCTGTTGTTGCTTGGATCAGATTTTGTTCATGTGGGATGCATTTCAATTTGGCTTTCTATATTGATGCTTTTTGAGGTACATTGTTGGCAAAGGTTAGGTATTACCTTAACATAATTTCAAAATATAAAAATTATGAAATGGTTTGGATTGATTGATCATTTTGTAAACAATTTCATTCAAAAACTGTAATTGGTTTTTCATTAAATCATTTATACTCCAAAAAATAACAATCTACTCAATCAAATCCAGTTTATGACCTTTGTTTTCTCTTTGACAAAGACCTTTCTAATGTGAATTGTTAAAAGTCTTTGTTTGACTAAACTTATTTTTTTCTTCTTTGCCAAACATAAATTTCGTAGAGCTTTTAACTTTTAAACCTTTTCTTTTATGTCAATTTCTTTTTGAGCTTAATAGTCCTATGAGTTTCATTTAACTTACTTACAATAATGACCTTTACATTTAGATCATAAAGGCCTTGTACCTCCTCAATCCCAGTCTGTTTATTTGAAGTGCAACTAAACCAACTTCCTGATTACTATTAGATTCCCAACTATAACACCACTAAACCTCAGCAATTAGATTTGCAACTCGTTAATTCTTGAGTGTCAATGTTGCATTTTTTTTTTTTTTTGCTTTTCTTTAATTGCTTTATAATACAAAAAAATAACCCATGTCACCAAACATTCATCGACATTAAGTTCAATTAGCAATTAAATTAGCAAGTGCAACACGTTTCATCAACATTCTCCATCATTTTGGTCTATCACTCAACCTCAAAAACCCACCCAACAACTTGGTCGAGGAATGACCATTTCTATCATCAATTCCACTACACATGTGTTACTACTGGATTCAGATTGGCTCAAATGTTGTATGTCCTTGGGCAAACACATTATGTCAGTATCGTATTGACCTTGTTCTAATGGTCTTAGCGTCAGTCCTGAGTCGCATTAGGAACCTCTAGTCTTGGCTATGTATCTGTAAGTGTATCCATCCAACACAATAACCACAAAATTCATCTGTGTCTTATGCTATCCAGTCAGATTACACTGCTTGAAGTTATAAACCTTTCTCAGCTTGTATACACTGCAACTCATATCAATATAACTAATTGACATTCACAATTTAGCTTCTGCATTCCTTAGCCTAATGACCAAATTATTGCAGTTAAAGACACTATATTCCCAGACTGATTGCACTTGTGACCATCCTATAATAAACACACTCCCACCCACCCAACCATGCCCCTTTGATTCCAAAACTGTCCAGTCTGATTGTCATTCTTGTACCTTGCGTTAGTATACACTATTTCTTGTGTATGGTGTTTGCTTCTAACATTTAATATAATTATTATTTGTGATTTTTTTGAAGTACTCCCTTGCAATGAGGAGCCAAATTTTTTTGCATGTCTTTATCCCTTGAGCTTGTTCAGGAATCACTGTACAACATATACTATAACTAATTTATGATGGTTTGGCTATTTTTTGCCTTTGGTATCTTGTAGTTGCATGAGATCTGGTTGGAGTGAGCTTTTGATGTTGGTGCATTATGATTTGTGGACTTTTGATGATTGTTAATAAGGGTTTCTTGAAAGTGTTTCGTTGAGCGCAGTTATAGCAACAAGTGCTAAGGTGTTAGGCATTTCTTGGCCATTCTTTCATAACGGAGTTCATAACTTCTGTTGGTATTGTTTCTGATGTCAAAGAGTTGTGTTGAATACTTCATCCAACTTGTGTTGTTGCTTGACAATTGTTTTACATAAATTTGACCATTTGGTTGAATTTGTAGAAGAAATTGAACACTTGACTTGCATCTGTAGAAACTGTCAATTTGTTTTCGGATCATTTCATTCATCATCAATAATGAATCTTGTGTAGTAAGACTCATTGTTTATCCATCGTTCGAGAGGTGAAATTGACCAAACTCCCAATAAGTTTGTTACTTAACCAATCTTGAATATTGAGTGATTCAACTTGTTGTAGCCTTTCGATGGCTTCCGTATTTCTGGAGCTGTCTGGACAGCATACAACAGTTGAGTATATTTCATCTCCATTTCCAGTAAATATCCAAATGAATCACTTCTTTTTATGATTCATAATGAGCCTTTGTTTTCAGGAGTCATATTCATGAATGTCTCGACTGTTGTTTGTTTCAGGACACCTACGGGTGACTTCTCTGTTGCAGTTAACTGGTGTCTGTGACCAATAGTTGGAGGGTGAGGAACTTAAAGAATGACATTCCGTATAAGGTCTCCACCATCTTGGTCTTGTATCAATGTATCGTAAGAACCGTGATTGCATTGTGCAGATCGTCCTGTTGCAAGCATGGTGACTATCCCTTGAAACCAGCTGCCTTATATTGTTATGCATTTGATGTCAGTTGTGGAGTAATAATTAAAGTTGTGAGATGAATGATGGAAGAATTATGAAGTGAAAAATGCTTATGGATCTTAAGAGATTTGTTTTATGATTGAAGTTGTGTCTTAAAAGAAGAACCACTAAACGTTCACGGATTTTACAAGTCTATGATTAAAACCGAGAAAAGAATTAAGTTCTTTCGCGGGATTTTACAAAATCAATAGAAAACCCTGTTAATGTTAATGATTTGGATTAAGGTTTGTTGTTGTCGATTGAATGTCTTTGAAATCAAAAAACTGAACTGTCATATTTCGCTTCTAGTTCGGTGTGCATATATACGCTGGCTGAAATGACTAATTGTCGCTCTTAGGAGGAGATTACACATTTCGCTTGTATAGAAAAATTGCCAATATTCACTTAGGATTGTATTAATATTTCGCTTGAGAGGTAGTTACAATTTCGCTGGGAATTGTAATGACATTCCCTTTTGAAATTGCAACATGTTCGCTTGAAATTCCAATCCTTCATGTTTGCTTGATTTTTATTTGGCCTTGAATCGTTACATATTTAGCGCTTGAATTTCAAAAATTTTGGCAGAGTTTTGTTTTAGTTTAATATAATATTTCGCTTGACTTAAAACCTGCATATTTAGACTTCAAGTTAACATACCTATTTTCGCTTGCTTTAAACACCTGATATTTCGCTTGGCTATTACAGTTCCGCTGGCGGACACTTTCGGCGTGTGGACCACTTAAACAAACAAAGAAGTGTCCTTGTCTTTGTTGGCTAAAATTGCTAGATCGTGTTTCTTGTTGTTGAACCGGTTGGGACCACAAAATGGATAAGAAAACACAAATAGCCACGAAATTAAGCTCCCAAATAAGGCTTGATATAAGCGAATTTGAATAAGCTTAAAATCTAACTTTGTAGCTTATCTAATGCTTAAAATGGTAATAATAGATGATATAGAACAAGTGTACAAAGGAGTAATCAAGAAAACTTAACCAATAAGCCCAAATGTTTTTGAGAGTGCGGTTATATTGAGATAAGCCACGAACAAAATATCAAACCCCCAAATACCCCTGAAGGTGTAGAATGATTAGAGCTGCAAGGAAGTAGGATGAGAAAACGAAAATCAATAAGCCAAAACAAAATTCTTGGACGTGGCTTATATGGCAGAAATAAGTCACGAATTTTTTTGTTTGGAGTTATTAAACCACAAAATAAACACAATCTACCCGAGGCTTGATTACAAATGTTGAACCCTCAAATAACACAACACTTTCAAATTTATAAACAGACAAAGTAGGAAGAAACTAGGAAGAATGTAGAGAGAGAAACAAGAGAGAGGGAAAGTAGAGAGAATGAGGAAGTTTACTTGCAAAAATGAAAGTTACAAATGACCAACCCCCCTCACTTTCCTTGAGGAGGTGTATATGTATCAAAACTAAAAGGCTGTCATGCCTTTAGTAATTCTACGGGTCAGGCTCAGTATTACTTGGGCTTTCGCTCCGGATACACGTAACAGGTTAGCTTACATTGAGAGCCCGTTTACCCGTTTAACCTTTTAAAACGTATATTCAATTAATGACCAAGATGTTAATATTATTAATGAACGAACTTCCATTGTTCGACTCAATATTTTGAGGCTAACATTATATTACTTTGATCATAAGAATGCCAAATGTGATGCTCCTTACAGATGAATGTAGGACAAAAGTTTCGTTGCTTACTGACCTGTAGTACTAGGATTCACGAGATAGGTAAAGATTTGATGACGTTTTATTCTCCTGAACTTCCCAATTAGTTAGAATCACTTGAATCACTTTAAGTTAATTAAGAAGTAATCAGGATTGCACTCTCTTCCCTTGAACGTACTTAAATAATTTCTACTAAAGTTTTCATGTTCTCAAATCTAACCACGATAATTTAAATTGCTTTCTAGTTTAATAGTAAATAGCCTTGTTTTAGAAGCCTTACACTAGCTCTTGGGTAGACTAGACTTATCCAAAAGTATATGCTGCGCCGGGTTACTTGCTTGTTAGTGAGTATATGATCTTGTGTTGGTTCACAGTTTATTAAATTTAAACCTGATCTAATCAAAAGAAAATACTCGCTATCAAAAGTTGGAGCCCAAAGTCTAATGTACCACGAACATATCAGAGAACTCTCTTAAGAGCTGCCAAATGAGTCTCTAAAGGGTCATGCATATGAAGGCAAACCTGTCGTACTGCATAAGAGATATCTGGACGAGTAAATATAAAGTACTGCAAACTACCTGCAAGACTGCGATAGAGAGTAGGGTTAAAAATAGGATCCCTGTCAAAACCTATTGGGAATGATTGATTTGATGATACAAAAACAATGATACAAAAAGAAGATAAAGAATGAAACAAGCAAGGTGCTAATTCGACAATATGGAATTCTACAAAAGATGGAGGATCCTAAAAGATTTGCTTAAATTAGTGCTGCTATCCCTAATAGTTAGTGATGTTCATGATTAATTCGTTTCTGTTGCTAGGGTTAACAGGATACTTGGTTGATAACACACATGGTTTGGATCTCAAATAGAACAGAATGTTTGGTTAAATGGTTAGTTTTGGGATTAATTGCTTGAATTGGTTACGGGATTAATTTTTTATCACTTATTTGGAGTTGAAGTGGAATTTCATGAGTGCGTGTTCTTATCATATCTTAAAGTCAATTTTGGTTGGATTGTGACTTTGAAGGTAACTTGTTCGTGCTTAAAAACGATGTTAACAAAGACTTGTCAAATCTAGCAATGGGTATTTGCTATCACTTAAAGGAGTTACATTATAGTGCTCAGTGTCTCATTGAAGATGAGGATTTTGTCAAGAGATTGGGTCTACTTATACTTCAAGGAATTATATATAAGTTTAGAGTCACGTGGATAGTACAAGACATAAGACACAATTTTGGGTTATTCTACTTCAGCATCAAGTTTGTAATACTGAGTTTTCTCCATCAGTAGTCATTACAAAGAGCCAACAGAATTAGAGATTCAAGAGATGGTTAACATATTGGTTTCAGGGTAAGCATATGATAAAGTGTTTAACTATTTGGATATATTACATGCACCACTTGAGGGGAAGGTTTTGATTCTTACTACTGCTAAGTCATTATTACTACTGCTAGTTTAAGTTTCTACTGCTTAAATTCATTATTCTTATTATGCGTCATGGAGGGTAATTTAAGACATTAGAAAGCTTGGATTAGAAGTTTGATATATGGTTTGTAGTTGTAAAGATCAAAGTTTCATATGTTTATAAATCCTCTAATGGATAATGACAAAAAGGGGAAGATATTACAAAGATGATATGATATGATTTGCAACTTATTATGTGTAGTGGCATGGCTTGGAACAAGATGTTGAAGACTTCATTGTGTTGAGGAAGTTTCAACAAGTTCAGAGGAAATCTTAAGTTAAGGGGAAGATTGTTTTGTTCATGGAAGATCATATTTGAAGATGAAGATTGTTGAAGATTAAGCTACTATGGATCATCTTGGAATCAGTTCAGTGTTTGTTTTGTCATCGTCAAATAAGGGAAGATTGTTGGGAATTATTGATTTGATGATACAAAAACAATGATACAAAAGAACAAAAGAATGAAATAACAAGGATCAAAGTTGACAATATGGAATTCTACAAAATATGGAGATTCTAAAAGATATCCTTAAAAGATAAAGATCAAAAATTAGGAAATATTTAGTTATCTAATACAATTAAGATTCCTTTGTAAGTCTTATGGACTCTATATATAAAGAGATCCTTAGACATAGTTTTTGTATGCACAAGTTAAGATGTAGACGTCTAGATTGGTTTAGCCTCAAGATCAAAGTGTCTTTGATCTTGTTACAGTTAGGTAATTATTCTATACTGATCATATAGAATTGGGGCTTGTATGTGTATGAAAACCTTGTTTAATAACATTGATTCTTTGTTTAAATTCTGATGTGCTATATCAATGTTTGTTATTATTAATCCTAGATGAGTTCTAAACAAACTCGAGCTTAAACGATTCTCAACAGATAATTATAACCGATGGTATGCTATTAACCCGCGTGTTTAATTTCATCATTGATGAAAATCCCGAATTGCAAAATGAGTCTTATGTCTTGTACGATTGTGTCATGAATCCTCTTGCCGATCAACTAAAGCGAAAACCAAGAAGGGATCGTAGCACAAGAAGAGGTTGTCAATAAACTTCCTCCTCTACCTTCGATCAACCATCTTCATCTCATCTCAACAATGATGATAATGATAGAAATGATGAATAAGACTGTTCTTAGCTTATGCTTCATTTATGGGATTTATAGTGTACCAAATAGATATGAAGAGATCCAATCGGTAACAGTCTTCAATCAGCCTACCTTACCTACTATATGGTTGATCCCTCTTAATGTTTTTTCGACATGCTATTTATATATGACTTTAGGGCTTGTAATAGTTTTAATATCTACCTTACTTTGTTATGCTTTCGCCTGAATGGTAGCTTAATTAGTCGACGGGTTTCGTGTAATCCGTTCATGACCTTGGAATTTTTTTTAAAAAACCTTTTTTACTTACACAGATCATCATAAGTGTGACAAAGCAACGGATCTAGGAGAAGCAATCTGAGGAGTAGTGCATGATTAGATAAATATATTTGCTTATCATAAAGTTATCACCAGTAGAATAGATATTAATTTAGTTTAGTTATTAGTTAAACAAACCAACCTCTCAAACCATAGATTTACTTGCTTTCTATTAAATATAAAAATACAAAAATAATCTTCTCTTAGCCTCTAGAATTCTGTTAGACTGTGATCAAGCCTTCCTAACCTATTCTCCTAGAGAACGATAACAACCCTTGAGTCTTGCCTATACTACACTGCAACGACTAGATACACTGCCTAGGGGATTGTAAAACTTCATGTGAAGTCTTCGCAACCCTCACATTAGATACAAATGGCATATATAGCCTACAAAGATAAGCACATCATTACAAGGATATAGATAAGTACAAGATTACAAGGATATAACTAATGATTGACAATCATGATAATGATTGACAAATCATACATCTGTCACACTAATCCTACAACTAACAATTTTAAAGATATAAACATTTTATTTATGTTCTTTCACTTATTATTGTTGATAATGTAGTTTTAGGTTAAGATTAGTGATTAAATGGTGATTAGGGTTCTTGTAAAAAATTGGTGGAAGGGTTAAGTTAGTTTTGATGTTGTTATGTTGATTGTATCATTGGTGGAAGGGATTATGATAGAAAAGGGTGTTGTTGACGTTGTGGATAAGTTTTATGTAGAGATTTGGTAAAAATACCTTGCTGTCTAAAATTAGTAAGGATATAAAAAGGTCGTTAAACTTATTTTGAAAAGCTAAAACCATAAAAATATGTTAGTATGCTTTAATACGAACGCATAGATATAAAGAACGTAAAAATCAGACTTAAAACGAGTGAGATATGGTCATTTGAAGTTCGACCAAAAACTAGTATTTTTCCCAGCTCAAAACTGTTTTTGAACACATTATGTCAAGATTTTAAATTCGTGTTTTGACCCATTTCGGGTCTGAGTCGGCTAAAACTTATAAAAACAAAACTTGTAAAGCATGATTTTCTCTTGAAATGTAGCTTTCGTTCATATCGTGAATCCTTATAACGAAGGAGATACGCCTTTCTAAAGACGGACTAAATCTGGAAATTTTACTAAGTAAAAGTTAGCTGATTGGATAATAAAAATAGGTTTTCGGGCGTTTTCGAGTCCGTTTGAGCTATAAAATCCTTAGCGAATATTATAGTAACACACATATTTTCTATATAAACATTATTAGGAAAGCGTTGGAGGATCTATTAAGGATAATAACTTATAAGTAGTCATAATATATTTAATGACGGATTTAAAATGGTGAACTTAACGTAAACGTTGTTTTGACTTATAAAACTAAAACTCAAACATGTGCGGGTGATATTAACTTTCTAAAAACTTCATATTGCATCGTTTTACTATTATTTGCATACATTTAAGGCTCGTCATTATTTAGGTCGCGTTTAGGACTTTCGTGCACGTTTTACTTTCGTTGATTACTCTCGTTTCATCACTTTGCTTGAGGTGAGTTTATAGCCCCACTTTTACTCGTGTTTACGTTTACGTTACAAATTTCAGGGTGAGAAACATTGCTCGTTACTTTAGACGTAAGTACTTTATTTTAAATGTCGGATTAGCTTAAGTACCGATAACCCACTATTGTCTGTTATCATGAACCGTTAATTACATGTTGTAAGCGCGAATGCTATAAATAGATCTATTGGGAGTAATAGCGCCCGTCCGATTTTGGTGATTCTTACCTGTATCAGATGTACCGATCAAACGAATGTATATCATGTCGGATTTCTAGGTGGTCTAGGGTTGGACACCTACTTGGGCATTTACTTGCATTTATTTGCTAAATACTATGTTTAGCTTCGGTGTCATGATCTTAGTGCTAATAGTAAATACTTTTCTTGTGATATTGTATGTGTTACAATAGTCATACGTTGCTAAATCTTACGGTCTATACTTAATGATTTACTTAAACCTATGAACTCACCAACATTATTGTTGACGTTTTTAAGCATGTTTTCTCAGGCTTAACTCGTTCGGACACTTAGAAGTACTATTTGGTGTCTACATGCATATGTCTTCTTTTTCATGAAATATCTATCTTAAATACCCATTGTCATTTAAAACTTATTTTATGCTTCCGCAATGACTTTGAATATTTGGAATTATTGTAAAACTTTATCTATTTTGATTTAATGCAACGAGGTATTATTTTTAAAACGTCCATATATTTCACAAAGTAAAAGAGAACGACCACTATATGGACGTTTTAAAAATAATACCTCATTGCATTAAATCAAAATAGATAAAGTTTTACTATAATAAGCATAAAATAAGATTTAAATGACAACGGGTATTTAAGATAGATATTCCATGAAAAAGAAGCCATATGCATGAAGACACCAAATAGTACTTCAAAGTGTCCCAACGAGTTAAGCACCTGAGAAAACATGCTTAAAAACGTCAACAATAATGTTGGTGAGTTCATAGGTTTAAGTAAATCATTAAGTATGGACCGCAAGATTTAGCAACATATGACTATTGTAACACATACAATATCACAAGAAAAGTAATTACTATTAGCACTAAGCTCATGACACCGAAGCTAAACATAGTATGTAGCAAATAAATGCAAGTAAAATGCCTAAGTAGGTGTCCAACCCTAGACCACCTAGAAATCTGACATGATATACATCCGTTTGATCGGTACATCCGATACAGGTAAGAATCACCAAACCCGGACATGGGAATATAACTCCTAATAGATTTATTTATAGCATTTGCGCTTACAACATGTAATTAACGGTTCATGATAACGGGCAATAGTGGGTTATCGGTACTTAGGCTAATCCGTAAACATTTAAAATAAAGTCTTGCGTCCAAAGTAAAAACGAGCAATGTTTCTCACCACGAGATTTGTAACGTAAACGTAAACACGAGTAAAAGTGGGGCTATAAACTCACCTCAAGCAAAGTGATGAAACGAGAGTAATCAACGAAAGTAGAACGTGCACAAAAGTCCTAAACGCGACCGAAATAATGATGCGCCTTAGATGTATGCAAATAATAGTAAAATGATGCATATGAAGTTTTTAGAAAGTTAATATCACCCGCACATATTTGAATTTTAGTTTTATAAGTCAAAACAACGTTTACGTTAAGTTCGCCATTTTAAATCCGTCATTAAATATATTACGACTACTTATAAGTTATTATCCTTAATAAATCCTCCAACGCTTTCCTAATAATGTTTTAGAAAGTTTCCAATGTATATAGAAAATATATATGTGTTACTATAATATTCGCTAAGGATTTTATAGCTCAAACGTACTCGAAAAAGCCCGAAAACCTATTTTTATTATCTAATCAGCTCACTTTTACTTAGTAAAATTTCCAGATTTAGTCCGTCTTTAGAAAGGCGTATCTCCTTCGTTATAAGGATTCATGGTTTGACCGAAAGCTACGTTTCAAGGGAAATCATGCTCTACAAGTTTTCTTTTATAAGTTTTAACCGACTCGAACATGAAATGGGTCAAAACACGAATTTAAAATCAAGACAAAATGTGTCTGAAAACAGTTTTGAGCTGGGAAAAATACTAGTTTTTAGCCGAACTTCAAATGACCATATCTCACTCGTTTTAAGTCTGATTTTTACGTTCTTTATATCCACGCTTTCGTATTAAAGTATACTAACGTATTTTTAGGGTTTTAGCTTCTCAAAATAATTTTAACGATCATTTTTTACCCTTACTAATTTTGGATAGCAAGGTATTTTTACCAAATCTCTACACAAAATTCATCCACAACATCAACAACACCCTTTTCTATCACAATCTCTTCCACCAATGATACAATCAACACAACAACATCAAAAATAACTTAACCCTTCCACCAATTTGTTGCAAGAACCTGAATCACCATTTAATCACTAATCTTAATCTAAAACTATAATATCAACAATAATAAGTGCAGGAACATAAATAAAATGTTTCCATCTTTAAAACCACTAGTTTATTTCATAGAAACATGTCACAAACATATGGGTGATACTTTTTAAATGAAAAGATGCATAAGAACTTAATAAGTAACTAAAAATGAAAGAAAAGTAAGAAGGAAAGCTTACAAATGGATGGATATGAGACTAGAACCCTAGATCTAAGAAATAAACCCTAGACTTTGAAGATAAACCTAAAAGAATCAGAACCCTAACTCTAAATCTTAAATACTTGAAAACCCTTGAAGAAAGAACTATAAACACACTTAGGTATCAACCCTAGTCACCTTGTCTTCTTGTAAATGTGTTGGTAAAATTCAAAAACCAATGATGGTGTAGTGGTGGTATGCCCCGTCAACAAGAAGGAGAGAAAGAGATAAGAGAAATTTTGTTTTTGTTAGTGAAGTAATGAAACCCTAAAGTAAGAAAGTAAGACTTATATAGTAGGATTTTTAGGTTAAGGGTTCTAGCCTTGGGTAAAGACCAAGCTTGGTTAGGTCATGTGTGAGAGTGGCGTAGGATATAGGCGCCAAGGGAAGGAAGAATGGTGCCAAAAATGTAAGCTAAGAGTGTAAGACTAAGCCATAGCTTGCTTAGTTAGTCAAAGTTGGTCAAGTGGTTAGCAAGGTGCATGTGAACTTGTCAAATCTACATACCAAGGATGAAAATGACAAATGAGAGTGTCATTTTCACCAACTTACACATGCATGTGCATGTCAAGTTCAAAAATTTTGGTCTTCTTTTTATTTGTATGTGTAGCCGAATATATAGAGCTAGGAGGGGGGATGAACTTTTCAAAATTTTGAATTTAGGAAGTACATGGAATAATGTTATGAGTTTACATGCAAATGTGGTGAATTTACAGGGTTACATGCATGCACCAAACGCTAAAAATGCAAAACGTACGCGTTTAACGTAAAAATCATAAACGTAAGTGTACATGACCTATGTAACACTTTAAGATGACCGTAACACGTATATTATGAGTAGACTATTATTAGTCCAAAGTCGGAATGCATCCGAAGACGTTTTTCAGTATACGCGGGACAACTTCTCGGTTTTTGGTCAAATTGACTACGTAAATTATAAAAGTCAAAGTAATGCAAGTTAATAATAAAATATTAGCATGTAAATATTTCGGTTGTCACAATCTTTCCCCGTTAGGAGAGCTTCGTCCCAAAGCTCAATTTGTGGTATTTGACGGAGGTACGTTGTCGGCGAACAAGTACGAATGTTTCTTTCAAAACTGGTCTTCGCGTTCCCAAGTGAATTCGGGACCTCTTCTTAAATTCCATCGTACCTTGATAGGAATACGGATTTGCTTCAACCATTTGACTTCCTGATCTATAATCTCAACCGGTTCCTCGATGAAATGAAGCTTGTCGTCAATTTGGATTTCATCCAACGGAATGACAAGTATTTCATCAGACAAATACTTCTTCAGGTTCGACACATAGAGTGTACTATGAACCCTGCTTAGTTGTTGTGGAAGTTAAAGTCTATAAGCAACGGGTCTAACTTTAGCAAGTACTTTAAAAGGTCTAATGTATCGCGGGTTCAGCTTTCCCCGTTTGCCAAAATGTATCACTCCTTTCCAAGGAGAGACCTTCAACATGACCTTGTCTCCAACTTGAAACTCTAGAGGTTTACGCCTCACATCGGCATAACTCTTTTGGCGATCATGAGCATCTTGAATGCTATTCTTAATCTGAACGATCTTCTCGGTTGTTTCATGAATTATCTCTGGACCTGTGAGTTGACTATCTCTAACCTCAGTCTAGCAAACAGGCGATTAACACTTACGATCGTACAATGCCTCGGAAGGTGTAGCCTTAATGCTGGTATGGTAACTGTTGTTATACGAGAATTCCACTAAGGGTAGATGCCTATCCCAACCTTTTCTAAAATCTATCACGCGAGAACGTAGCATATCCAATAACGTTTGAATGGTCCTTTCACTCTGACCGTCTGTTTGTAGATGATAAGCAGTGCTCATATCCTGCTGAGTACCCAACGCTTTCTGCAGTGACTGATAGAAGTAAGATGTAAATCTGCTATCTCTATCTAAGATGATTGAAACTGGCACTCTATGTGTTAGCCTCAAAATATTGAGTCGAACAATGGAAGTTCGTTCATAATTATATTAGGTCTCGGTCACTAAAATAATATACGTTGTATTAGGCTAGACGGGTAAACGGGCTCTTAAATGTAATCTAACCGGTCACGTGTATCGGGCGAAAGCCCAAAGTAATCCCGAGCCCGGCCCGTAGAAATACCAAGGCATGAAAGCCTCTTGGTATTAAGTATAAATACCCCTCTCCAAGTATGGAGAGGGGGTTGGTTCTTGTTAATTCTCATTTGTAATTTTGCAAGTAATCTTCCAATCTTTTTTCTTCTCTCTACCTTTCTCATCTCAACTTCGACTACATAAACTTGCTTTCAAAGAAAGATATTGTGATTGGTTTACCAAAACTGAAGTATGT